>MBAC02011116.1:0-72525 GCA_001712635.2 Nothophytophthora sp. Chile5
CTCTCTCTCACTTACACTCTCTCACTCTCTCACTCAACCCGTGCCCTCCACCAAAGGATGGACGACAGCGCTCGCGCGCGGTTACGGGGCGTCGGCGCAGAAGGCCTACCGACTTAATAGGAAGCTCGCCCTTACTTAGGACGAGCACACGCACTGCAGACAAATGCAATGCACCTTGGCTTCACAGCCCACTCGCTAGCGACACTCGCAGCGAGCACTTCACTCCCAACTAGCCACTCTTCTTGGACTCGCCAGGACCCACACCTTAGGACACACTCTTCCTCAGGAGGGGCCGGCGGCCATAATCCAGCCCGCGGGCTCTTACCTTGACGGCGCGTTCTCGCGCGGCTCCGACTTGACTTGGGCTTGGAAAATTCCACTCTGTTTGTTGTTTAGGAGGCTCCAGAGTGGTTTCTCTGGGCCTCTCCCTATTTCCTATGTGCTGTATACAATATGCAAGTATAAACGAAAGGTCTCGCTAGCTACCGAAGGGGCGCGGCTCCCTCCAACGCCTTTTCGGTAGCCCAATATAGAACTTCGGTAGGCTTCGGTGCCCAAACTAACCTAAGTTGGGCGCCCTGGCCTCGGATCATGGATCCCAAACTAAAAACCCCGACCCTTCACTACGGCCACGACTGTTCGCGCTTGGATCTTGTGGCGCGTCGGTGACTCTTGGGCCGGACTTAAATCCGGGACCACCGAAGCCTCGAGTCCCGTATTCTCCAAGACGTGGAGAATGTCCACATCCTGGCTCATCCGGATAATAGCATCGGTATCTGGTCGGACTTGATGGTCGGTGACTTCGGCAGCCTCCAGTCAGTCCTTCGGCAGGTTTCCCCTGGGTTTACGAACTCTCTGGCATCGGCTTGAGTTGCTACACCACATTCCCTTTCCATATTGCCCACATGAAAGAGGCGATACCACCATTGATCGGACATCGCATTCCATATAGTTGTACTAGTCGGCAGGATTTCCACAAGTGTCCATACATCGTCATCATGCACAATTGTCAACCGCGATCCACGATAGGACTACGTAACGGGAGTGATCGCAGCCCTCTTGAGTCGACCTTGCAGTAGCTGGAATCAAATCCCCTCTTGGTCAGAAGCAAACAGAACGATTGTATCTCGATGTACTTCGGGTAGTCTTTGTTGGTTTGATTCGACTTTTTCCACATACAGTAAGAGCATGATGAAGATTGGCAGCAGGTCGTGCAGGGCCGAGCTGATCGTGTTCTCTGAAGTGCGTGATATCTTCTCGCTCAGTGTTCAACCACAATCGGATCCGCCACTCTCACAGGAAGCGGCTTGAAAGTTTTTTGTTAATACCTCGTTCAGAACCACATGGGCGATTTCAGGTTTCACTCCTATAACCTCACCACATACGATTGTAATCGTTTAGCAAAGTTGCGGACAACCACGTTCTGAGCATTTGTAGCTATTTGCTTTGCTGCTGCAGTAAATCACCCTTAGTTCTGTGTTCACCATAGGACGTCCCACGCGTAGACGGTAAAAAGCAGGACCAGCCCCCTCCAAACCCACGTTCTTGTTCTTAGCCGGGAAAGCTGTCCCAAAAACGTTAGAATCTCGACCTGGGCATCCTTCATTATTCCCACGCGACCATTGTCATTCCAGCGTTGTTGCGGTCTTTCCTAGCTTTGCTTGACGATGAAGTCGTCGTACTTCTCTCGGAGCGACCACGGTATTCGAGGTACATTGGCCACGATGCTCAGACACGTTTGATAAAAGAATGGGTCCGTTAAGCGTATTGGATGACCGGCCCCAAGCTACCGCAGAACTTAGAAATTCGCGAACAGATATGCTGCCACAGCAGCCTGGTTCATCACTGCGATGCACTCGTCCATCACAAGTCCGTTCATTTCCTTCCTGCGGAATACCTTGAGAGATATCTTCATAAAATGAAGAAGTCGATCGCTTTGTTCTTCTTCACGCGCTTCGCAACGTCAGTTCGCTTGCGCTCGAATGGGGAGCTTCTTGGACATCTGGAGGTGTCTTGCGCACGATCGCATCGATAGTGCACACGACCTTGTCCAGTAGTAGTTGACGTTTGCCACTCATGGTGAATATCGGAGTTATATCTTGGGAAACGAGTCAGGAATATAGTCACAAAACAAACGGATCGAAACCAGTCAACACCGGACTGCCGTTCGACGCAAGGCGCGATCTGCATACTTTCTGATACGCCCCAGGTCATCTATAATTTGAATCGTATGGCCTTTATACATAAGTCGCTGTTGAACCCCGGCAGCGTGAAGTGAATTCAAAGTATACCGGTTCACGCTCAGTCGCTGCAGCAATACGTCCCTCGGGCGTCATGAGCCTGCACCGTCAAGTAGTCAGTTAAAGCAGTGCAAACTGCGTCGATAACTTCAAATTCACCTGACGTTCTACAAAGAATATCAGCTTAGTTTGAGACTCCTATTTCGAACTGCCGCGGGCGTCAACATTTTATGCCCGACGACGAATTATCGTAATCAACGACAAACGTTTCGGACGTTTATTACTTAAGTAAAAACATTTTTTCTAAAATATCCATAGAGCAGGAACGAACAGTTTTATAATCCTGTTCATTTTGTATTTTTACATTATATAATATAGTTGAACGAGATTTAACTGCTCCCCTAACCTCCTCACTTGAAGTTGATGCTCAAACACAACGACTTTTTCTCGAATTGCCTACACCTGGTAAACAATTTCAGTCATTCTCGAAACAAGGTGCGGTTTTGCTGTGGCATCTCTTGGACTCTGTCAAACTATCTGTCTCCGCTATTGCCCACACATCCGCAGCACGAATGCAGCAGACTTCCTCTCCACAAGACCAGCCAGCGGCGGTGAGCGAGCACGAGGCCGCGCATTCCAGCCGCAATGAGCCGTCGGAGGTAGCAACGGCGCCGTTTTGGCCCACTTCGATGGGGCACGGCACCATGCAGCTCGCGAGAGCATTGGCTCCAGCGCAGAAGGCGGCGATGCAAGCCGGCGGGAAGCGGCGGCGGGAGCTGGACCCGGCGCTCCGTACGCGCACGTATTACCGGCGCAAGGTGCGTGGACATCTACCGTCCGGTCGTATGAATGATGCTGGCGATTGACGGTGCATTGATGTCCACTGGGAATGTGAAGGAGGAGAAGGAGCAGCTGGAGCGCAAGGTGCAGGGCCTGAATGCGCATCTGCAGCATCTGACGCAGCAGGGCGAGTTCGCCAAACGGCGTGAGGTCGTGCTGACACGCGTGCAGCAGAACCAGGAGCTCCGCAATTCGATCCGTGGCCAGCGTATCATCTTCGCCAACACTCAGTCCTTCATCTCGGAGTTCCTGGTGAGGTGGCAGGCTGTTTGCTATCGCATTTTCACGAACGATACATCGTAAGGGACGTTCGCTCACGTTTTATTCGCGGCTGTATACTCTGTTTACAGCGAGTACACGACCACAGTCTGTACGAGCCGGTCATCCGCCTAGGCACGGACCCCCGCGAGCGACACGAGACGCTGCTGGCCATGAAGCCGCAGCGTCTGGAGGAGGCGCTCTACTTCCTGTCGGAGCGCTCGCGACAGATGTCTATGGACACCGAATTCACAGACTTGCAGCGCTTTCAAGCCGCCAACGGGGACATGTGCATGGTGCGCTTCGACGTCAAGCCTCTCCACAAGGCGCGCAGTGTGAGACAGGCGTTCGACGGCGTGCTCCAGTTCTCGTACAATCTGGAGATCAGCATTTCGGAGCTCATCGGGGACATCACGGTCCGCGAAAACGACGACACGGACTGGGACAGCACGGTGGCGCAGCACCGACTGGTGACCTCCATCACGGACGACGTGCAAGTGGACACGAACAACGTCACGTTCGCACAGTTCTGGGGAGACGGCTCCGGGCCGCGAGCGGACAGGACGATGGGCGATGAAGTGGGTCTCGCGGTCTGCAATTACGTCGATGACGACGCGCTGTTCCCGTATCGGCCGTCCGAGCGTGTGCGACAGGATATCACCTTCTTCGTCATGGTCGCGGCGTACCCACGACATGCCACGAGCATTGCCTCGACCGGCTCTGTTAGCACTGCAAGCGACTGCGGATCCAGTGTCAACGACGACCACGAGCAAGAGCAGATGGTGGTGGCGACTAGGTGGACCTGTCTCCGCCTCCGGAAGCCGGAGTTCCCACTAGACTCGGACATCGCCTCGCACATCCGAGACGGCATGGAGCAAGTCGGACAAGCCATGTTCACGGCCATTCGCCACTCCGTCAACGCTCGACCAACGGCCAGGGCCCCTTGAAATCATCGGCACGAGCGATAAGCTGGCAGCGGAGGGGCCATCTCCGTTGCTTTCAATCCTTGCAGTGATCTGTTTCGAAAGGCAAGCTACTAAACGTAGAATGGTTTATCTTTCATCATAGCGCTCACAAGGGCGCTTGGCAAGCACGATGCACGGCTGCCATCATGCCAGCGCCGACTTTTTCGACGCCGGACTGGATGCGATTCACCACGAACAGCGGCACGTCGATGTCGGACCGCCGGATCCGCAGACACCACCACCGAGACAGCACGATGAGTGGCTCGCCATCTCTGCGCGAGTGCCGTGCGACCATGATGATAACTGTTACATCCTGGCGCACGCGCTCCGAAGGGCGGTACGGGAACAGTTCGTCTTCGTCCACTGAGTCGCAGATTAAGAAGCCGATCTCGTTCACGCCGCTTCCTGGCGGTCCCTGTGGCCGGTACTCGGCGAACGCGACGTTGTTCGTATCCATTTGGACCACGTCGGCGATCGTGGTCACGAGGCGGTGCTGCGCCACCGAGCTGCTCCGTTGGGGATCGTCGTTCTCGCGGACGGTGATGTCGCCCAACACCTCCGAGATGCTGATTTCGATGTTGAAGACGAAGGTCTCGAGAGCATCGACAACTGTTTTCACGCTGCGTGCGGCAGGCAGTGGCACGACCTCGAAGCGCACCGAACACAAGTCGCCGTTGGTCGCTTCGAACTTCTTCTGGTCGCAGAATTCCGTGCTTGTGTCCATGAAGCGCTGTCGTTCGCGCATGAATTCGTAGGCGCGTTGGACTCGCTCGTGCTTCATCTTCAGTAGTGCAGTGTGCCGCTCGACCGGGTCTTTGCCGAGGTGCGTAAGCGAATCGAATGGCCCAGTGTCCTTCTCACGCTGTCGAGATATGCATTGCACGCCAGAGACACAGTACGCACATTAACTATTGAGTGACTTGCTGAGCCTCCAAGCCCTACGTGAACAGGTTTCACGTACGAAGAGCTGCGAAATGACGGACGCGGAGCTGGCAAACATAAGGCGTTGAGAGCGGAGAGCGCCACGAAGCGTCTTGTTCGAGAGTTCGCGTCGCATGAGTGCCTCACGCTGCTTCAGTACCTCCGCCCGCCGTGCGAAGTACTGCATCTGCCTTTCGAGATGCGCCTTCTCGCCCATCAATGCCTCGATCTCTTCCTGGTTGGAAAGCGCACGGCAGTAAGGGAATCATTGGTCAATTCGCTCTCTTGCAACAATGAGCACGACCATCACAAATGCAGACTTCCAACCTTGCGTCGGCAATACGTGCGGATTTTCTTCCGTTTGGGCTTGGAGCTGCTCGCGTTTGACGCAGCTTTTCGCCTCTTCGACTTCAGTGACTCCGTAGCAGATGCAGGTTGGGATTCCGGCGAAGGGGGCGTCTCTACGCCACTGGAGGCATCTCCGTGCATCGCCATCTCCTGGCTTGGAGCTTCATCCATGACAGACGTCAAGATGGCAGCGCTCTCTCGTTTGGCTGCTTCGAGCTGGTGTGTCTGCGGTGCGTCCGGGTCGTACGCTTTTGGCTGTGGTTGACATTGCGCATTTCTGCGGCGTATCATTGCTGCACTCGACGCTAGCATAATCATTTCAATCGACGGGAAGAGCAATTTCGAGGTTTTAGCCTAATTCGTTGACTTGCTTTACCTTGTTCTGGTATTTGATGCAGTTTGCGCGACTAGTTCTAGAAATTCCCATCTGGAGAGCATAATCATTGAAGCTCTGTCAAGGTCCTGGCTTCATTGAGCTCTCCATCCTACCCTTATTGATACAGCAATGACACATAGCGGAGCGATCGAACGACATGGACTCCTCTTCCAACCGAGAAGCGCGCCCTGCCTCTCTAAAGCGAGCCGCAATCCTGTCCTTGTTGCGGAAAGTCAGTTCGCTGTGTTTCAGCCGCGGCATGTTGAGCTGTCGCCACCATGGCGGCTCCGAATTTGTCAAGACCATTCCTGATCCGATCCGCCACGAACGGCGGAACGTGGATACTTGACCGTCGGAGACGCAGAAACCACCACCGAGACAGCACGACCACCGGCTCGCCGCCTTTGCGTCGATGCCAAGCCACCATGATGATCACCGTCACGTCCTGACGCACGCGCTCCAGCGGCCGGTACGGGAACAGCTCGTCTTCGTCGATGGCGTCGTTGATGGAGAACCCAATCTCCTCCTCGCCGCTTCCTGGGGGCCCAGGCGGTCGGTACTCCGCGAACGCCACGTTGTTCGTGTCCATCTGCACGATGTCGGCGATGGTGGTAACGAGTCGGTGCTGAGCCACGGAGTTGCTCTGCTGTGGGTCATCGTTCTCTCGGATAGTGATGTCGCCCGAAACCTCCGACATGCCGATCTCAGCGTTGCAGACGAAGCCTTCGAGCGCGTCAAAGACGGGTTTGACACCGCGTGCGTCGACCAGCGGGACGATCTCGAAGCGCTCGGAGCAGATATCGCCGTTGGTTGCCACAAACTTCTTCTGGTCGCAAAACTCCGACGTGGGATTCATGTGGCGCTGCCGCTCCATCATGAACTCGTAGGCGCATTTGAGCCGGTGGCGCTTCAGCTTTAGCAGCGTAGCCTCGCGTTCGGCCGGGTCTTTGCCCAGGCGCATACGCGAATCGAATGGGCCGGTGTACTTATCGCACTGTGGGTAGAAGAGCAGTATCAGCCGGAGCGGTGGCGTTGCAATACCGCACAATTGTGCCGAGCAAATGGGGGATGACGTACGAAAAACTGCGAGATCATGGACATCGACCTTGCGAACGCGAGGCGCTGCGAGTGGACCATGTCGCGCAGCATCTTGTTCGAGAGTTGGCGCCGCATAAGCGCCTCACGTGGCCTTAACAACTCTGCTTGCCGGGTCAGGCGCTGCATCTCGCCCTCCAACTCCTTCATCTCCTCCATCAGCACATCCTTCTCTTCCTGTAAGTGCACAGCCCAACAGCGTCACGATAGAGATACCTGTCAGTTCCATTGCCATTACGCACAGAAGTAGCGGGGGTATGCCAAGTGGCAACCTTTCGTCGGTAGTACGTGGGCACTTTCTTCTTCTTCTTCTTGTGCTTGGGCTGTGCTTGCGGGCAGCTCCTCTTCCGCGTCTTGTGCGTGCTCGATTGTGGTGGATAGCCAGCGCCAGTCGCAGGCTGCGGAGATTGGCCCGCATCACCAGCGTCCCTAGCTGCAGCACATCTCGAGGCTCGTTCAGGTGGCGCCATCTCTCGGATCGGAGGGCCGTGAACGGCGGGGCGAGGCGGGGCGGGGCGGAGCTCGCTTCCTTCTTCTCCTGGCGGTCCCGCTTGATTTATTGACCATAATCACGCTTGCAAGCGTTGAAAAACCCACCATCGTTCTCCAAGGTGTTTTAACTTGTCGCACCTTGTTCTGACACAAATCTCGATCATTTGATCTTCTTTTGCACATGTACGTATTTCGGGGAATAATCACCGCATGACGCTTCTGTCGTATGGGGAGTCGCATCAACAATCTGGGGGACTGTTTCACTTGATTAAAATATCGGGTGTGCTTTTCAGCGAAAATTACCGGGAATGGAACGGAGATTCCCGCAGGCTCAAAGAGCTGGTTTACGATTGCGCGTCGCTGTTTACTGTGTAACCAAAACCGTTCGAGCGCGAACGTTCGTTAGGGTTGGTTTCATCTTGATTTTTCTATGAACGCCTCAACGATCAGATGCTGAGGACCAGCCCGAAGTGATGTGACGTTTTTTACTTCGTTTATCTTTCCCGTTTCTCGCTCGTCTGCCAGCCGATATGTTACACTTCGTCTCTCGCCAAGTGCACGCCGCTCCCACTTTCGAAAAACCCGCGGTTCGCGATAGCTGAGCTCTGTTTTGCAAAAGCGTAATCCCACCCCTGCCGCTTTAGTCGACATGATGGCGCCCGACACGCTTGTCCAATCCTTGCCGTCGCTATGCGCCCCAACGCCGTACCGCCCTCCTCAACCCATCCAAGCTGCGCCAGCGCCACCGACGTCTCGCGAACTGGAAACCAACCTCCTGGCAGCCAGCGGCAGCCGCCGAGCCAAGGACCCGCACGAAGAAGACGACGCGTTCATCAGCGGCGCCAACAAAACGCAACGCAAACCCGCGCCTTCCGCCACGGTTAGTACAAAAGTCCATTTAGTATTATGCCCTTACCCCTCATTTTTCGTTGCAACTCATTTTCACCTCTTTCTTTCGCCACTGATATGAAAACTACAGCACGAGCTTCGAGCCTTGCGCGTCGACGCCGCCAACATGGAAGCCGAGCTCGCCTCGCTCTGCGGCAAGTGGCGCTCGCATCTGCCACAGCTGGCGGTGCGCGAGAGCGCCTGCGCCGCCGCCAAGGCCAAGTGGGTCTCGGCGCAAGCGGAGCTCGTGAACCGCGCGCTGAAGGACCAGCTGCTGCAGCAGCAGCTCTACTTGGCGTCGCTGCAGCATCTCATCACGCAGTCGCCGTTCCTGGCGCCGTCGCGCAGCAAGGAGCTCTTCGAGGGCATGCACAGCTTCGCGGCGTTGCCAGGCTCGCTGACCACGGCGCAGCGCGTGTCGCAGCTCCAGGCCCAGTGCGATCTGGGTCTGCGCCTCGTTCCGGCGCTGATGGGCCGCTTCGCGCACTGCCATCTCGACAGCGTGACCCCCCAGAACCCGTTTTCGCACACCAGCGTCATGGCCGACGGCAACTATACCTTCGTGTCCAACATCCTGCTGTGCAAGATCCCGCACCGCTCGCTGGAGGCGGCGGTGGGCGCCGCGCTGCTTTACTTCCGCAACATTTCCAGCGAATTGCGGAGCCACTTGGGCGTGGACTGCACGCTCCAGCCGCTGCATGAGCTGGGCGGCGTGCGCGGCTACACGCAGCTGCGCTACCGCAACGGCCCGCAGTTTGCATCCGTGAGCAACACCACCTTGGCCGCGCAGTTAACGCCCGACCGCGCCGTGGTAGTGGCCGACTTTGTCGACCACGACGACCGCTTCCCGACCGACGGCCAAACCGGAGACGGCCAAGTGGCGCTGGACTCGTGTCTCTCGTACGTGGCCATTGCATCTGAAGCTCTAGGGGCCGTTTGCACTGCTTTAACTGACTGCTTGACGCTCGTGGGACTTGTGTAGACTGCTCATGACGCCCGAGACGGACCCGGTGACTGGTCAGGAGCACGTATTGCTGCAGCGACTGAGCGTGAACCGGTACGATTTGCCGCCGACGTCGCCGCGACTGCACGACGAGATCCGCTCCACGCTGCCGTGGTTCAACGGCGACTTATTTATGGAGGTCATGTGTCGGCAACTGGAGCAAGGCCAGCCCCCCAAAGCTCTGCAGTGAGGCGACGGTCGGGCGGGTGCTGCCATCTTCCTCATAGGCGGAGTGCGTTTGCTTTGAGTGGCGTCTTGAGATCGGCTGCATGTACAATATCTATGGTGCTCTTGAGCCAGGCTTCGTTGGTTCCATGGCGTTGTTGGCAGCGGTTAAATACTCCTCTATGTGCCGGCCAAGCGGCGTTAATCCAGCGGCTTCGGCCTCTCCGCGCTCTCATGTCTTCCTATCTATGAACAACTCTAAGCGAATGACAGCAGATTCAACACGACACTCTCAGATCCTCGAAGAGCTGCCGGCGCTGGGTGGCTCGCTGCTCTCCTCTTGCGCTGGCCCCTGCTGCTCTTTCCCAGGACGCGTCTTCCTTTTCTTCGAGCTGGCTCCTCCATCTTGCTGCCCCTCGGTTGGCGGAGGCTGGCGCTCTTCCTTAACAGGCTGGTCGCAATAGCCGCCACTCGCCGCCACGACGGCCACAGACAGTTCGTCGCCATTGAGACGGGTCTGGAAGGCGTCACTCAACATGGCCATGTGGAAATCGCCGTTGAAGTACGACAGCAGTTTGTTCAGCTCGCGATGCAGCGCAGGCGCATTCGGAGGCAGATTGTATCGGTGAACTCGCAGTCGACGGAGCAACACAACAGGCTCCTGCGTCTCCGGATCCAATACTCGGGCCACTGTCACGAGACAGCAGATGTCGATGCGAATCGACGACGTAGGAGGGGACGGCGACAGCACTGGCACGCCATCGCTGCCCACCTGCGCCTCCTCCTCCGCTTCCTTCGCGTCATCGTCGGCTTCTTCGTCGTCGTCCTGATCCACGAAGTCCGTGACCAGCACGGCCAGGTCGTTACTCATGAGCTGGCCCGTGAAGGCTCGATTGGTGTGTGCGCCGCGCATGTCGCCGTCCTGCCGTTGCACCCGCGCGTAGTTGGCGAACGGCCCCAAGACCAATTCGTTCTGAGGGAAAGGCAGACATTCGGATAAGAGTCAACACACCAAGACTGCAAGGCAAGTGGGACGAGCGAAGGAGGAAGCAGCGTACCTTGACTTGGAGCAGGACGCCGAGCCGGCGCTCGAGCTCCGTGGAAGAAATCCGCTGGTTCTCCACGAGCGCTTGGAAGATGCGTGGGATATTAGCGCTGGCTGGGATCTTGCACACGAACACGTTCGACACTAACGTGCCGCAAGTGCTGCTGCTGCTGAAGCGGGCGCTGCCGTTCTGACCCGCAGATGGCGGCACGATCGTCGTGGCCGAGGTGCTGGTCCGCGAGAAGGGCAACACTGGGGACGTGAGCGGCACGAACTCGCGCGTGAACGACTCCACAAGGCCGGGAGCGAGCCGCAGTCCCAGCTCGAAGCGGGCGTTGAGCTGCTTCTTGCGCGTCTCCGGGTCCGCTTTGAGATACAAGTGACCGTGTAGTCGGTCGAAGAGCTCTTGGCACAGCGCTGAACGCGGCCACAACGGCGCCTCCGTGAGCTTCTGCTGCAGCGCCGAGTAGTAGAGTTGCTGCTGCAGCAACTCGTCCTTGAGGCGGGCGTTCACCTGCTCCACGCGGCTAGTCACCGCCTTCTGCTTGGCCGCTGTGCAGGCCGCGAGCAGCACGTCGCCGTCGGGCAGCGCGTTCCGCCACTTGGCGCATAACGCAGAGAACTCTTCGTCCAGCCGTTGCGCTTCGCTGCGTAGCTCCCGCACCTCATGCTGTCCGCCACCATTCACCCAGATCGTCAGTCGACCCATCGAGTCGCAGATTCCCATTGTTAACACCCAAAACGTACCGCAGCCGGCATCGCCGCCTTGCGCGCTGAAGCTCCCGTGGTTTGCGGACTCGGTCGAGAGCTCTTGCTGCTGCTGCTGCTGCTGGTAGTCCGACTGCTACTGCTGCCGCTGGCCAGCGCTAGAAACGTATCTCGCGCGGCCGTCGCGGACGACGACGCGGCGCGCGGGGGCTTGCCGCGCTCCGTCTGCTTGCTGGGCATTGTCCACTCTGCCGGATAAATAGTAGCTGAGCGGACGGTGTTGATGCGTCGCTGTCGGCCTCGCGGGATAATCACGTCGCGACGCGGCCGTCGACGTCCAGCGGCCGCTGGAGAGCTCAGAATAACTCGCGGTGGGCTCGGGACGGGGTTGCGAAGCAGAGACCCGCAGCGAAATGGTGATCAAGAATGGCGGGGTGCTTGGTTAATCCAGACGGGGGAGGGGGGCAGACCGATGCAGACAGATGCCAGAGGCGGAGCGGAGAGCTGGCGGAGGATGGGGGGCGGATCAGCGGGCACGTCGCGCTCGAGCAGCTGACGAAGCGGGTCGTCTTGTCGTCCTGGGCGCCGCGCATCTGATTGGCATTCTTCGTGGCGCATGGAGCGGGGGAAATGCCAAAAGCTGCGGGAACATATTGCTTATTTGTGTGGATCTCTCGAGGTGAAAATGCGAAAAGAAGGTTGGTGGTGGACGTTAGCCAGCAAATATTTCCGAACACCGGCATTTGGTCATTTTCACGCGAAGACACCTTGATTTTGAACTGGGAGCGGAATTGCTTGGTGCGCTAAAATAAGGTGAGGAATAGGGCAATCGAAAGCATATTAGCCAATCAAACGGGTAGTATAAGCAGGCCCTAAATAATGATCTGCTGGACGGTGTTTTGACCGAACTTGCTCTGATGCCGACAGCGCCTTGAATGGTTTTTGTGCGCCAACACACGAAATGCGCACGGCTCAGCGCCAGAAACAAGCTCCTCACTCCGCGGTACACGAACCGGTCGGTGCAGCACCTCCATGCTGATCGCGTCTCCTCGGCAGTTCCTCCTGCGATACTCTGTCCGATTCCCGTGCCTGAAGTTGAGAGTTCCGTGAGGCGCTAACAAAACCAAAGGTGGACATTACTTCGAGTCGCGGCATGTCGCTGGTAAACAAATAATTGTTCGAGTATTTGTTGCGCTTCGTCGCCTGTCCTCAGAATTCGAAGCCAAGTTGCTCATTTTGAAGGATTCAAACGTGCACACTCATCCAGGCTCACTTCGCACTGCATACAGGCGGTTTAGTACAGCACGTCAGCAGATAGAGAATTTGTTTACGCGTGCAATATGGTGACACGACGTCGTTCGCGTCTGCCATTCGCGGAGGGCCGAGCGATTAACCTATCTGTCGACTATACTGATGCCGGTCCCGGAGCACAGAACGAGCGCTTGCCGCATCACAATCTGCTGATTGTGTTCAAGCATTCCGCACGCGAAGATCATCAGCCGATCAGCCCAGAAGGCGCACTCAACACTGGCTGACAATAAAAAAGGAAGCAAAATCCATGCAATTTATTTTGGCTCCTTGGGTACAGCAGCTCAGAGCTCTTATGCTGTACATACAGCTTACGAATGTTTCGCTTGGTTTGTGTAAAAATTACTCAAACCCTTCCCAACGCTTACAACCATCCACATAAATATTGTCGATGAGAATGGGTGCCTCAAACCTATCCGCCGCGGGCAGTTCTCCACAAATTTTAGATTGTTACCATTTATTGAAGAAGAAATACAATGGTGTGTCTAAATCAGGATTCGTTGGTAATCTTAGTTTTTATGACAGATCGCAGATCATAGCAGGTCGTTGTTGTCAAGTAAACCGCAATAGTTTATCGTTCCTGACCAGGTTTATTATGTTCTAACCTACGCCTAGACGATAATAGAGACACGAAACCGTTGGTAAAAACGAAATATGGGCAAGGAAATGGATTGAACAATGAAAGTACATATTAATATCATGCAATACGATTATAAAAGAACATCGTCCCCACCGAAGGCAATCAAACCGCATTGAGCCCCGAGGAGCTCTGCTGCTGCTCCTGGATGTACTCGCACACCGTCGCCGTGATCAGGTCTCCGTTCAGGATGGGGCGGATAATCTCCAGCTCCGACTTGATCGCGGGGTCGTCTGGCAGCACGTTGTAGCGGTACACGACCACCCAGCGCAACGTCACAGATGCGGCTCTCCCTGTCAGCGCGTCCTTCCGCGGCGTGATCGTGAGCCCACAAATGCCGAATTGCGACGGTCCGGTCGAGGTCACGGGGTGCAGAGCGTCGTTGGTGATCGAGTCAATGTGGACCATGCCGTGGGAGTTGGTGAGCTCGGAGGACACCACGTTGTTGATCGTCGCTGGAAGTCCAGTGCCGACAAAAGTAGAGCGTCTGTAGATCACAGGGGAGTCTGCGCTGTTGAGTCTCATCCGTTTCGCGTCCACGCCGAAGTGGCGCTTCATTGAGACCGGAAGGCCGTCGAAGTAAGCCAGGACGGCCGCATACACCTCCTCCAGCGACGCGTGCGGGATCTCCGAGATGAACACGCTCGAGATGAGCGTACCGTCTACGCAGCCAGTGATGTCGATCTGGGACAGTGGCATGACGGGTTTGTCGGCGTCGATCTCCTGCAACGTTTTGACCTTGTCGATCGCCATTTGCGAGAAGTGGGACACGATGGACGGGATGGAGCCGAGGGAGCGCTCGTTGTGCGCAAGCAGCAGCTTCTCGCGTTCCGCCGAGTCCGTGCCCAGGTGGGTATCGAAGTGCAGCGCTTTGAACATTTCCTGACCGCCCGAGTGCAGCGGTGCACGCAGCACAGCTGACTGGAGCGTGGCGAACAGAAGTTGCTGCTGGAGAAGCATCTGCTGGAGCTCGCTGTGCGCAGTCTCAACCTGGAGCGCGCCGTGCTTCTCACGGGCCGTCTGTTGCGCCGTGGCAAGAAGCCGCTGATCTGGAATGTGCTCGGTCCACTTGGACCGCAACGCGCGCAGTTCGTCCTCCATGGAAGCCACTTGCGAGCGGAGCAGTCGGATTTCGTGCGTGGCAGTGAGCGGGGCTCCATTAGCAGCCCGTGGCCGTGCGGGCGCAGCATTAGTACGGATGAGTTCCTGAATGGGGTCGGCCTTCGTAGATGGGGGAGGCGTCAAACGGCGACGCTTTTTGGCCGCGCGACTCGCGCTTGCAGAACTCGACGACGCAGTAACCCCTGATGGTGTGCCCATATTCGACAGCGGGGCCATAAGGAGCACGTTCGTTTGGAGGTGGCTCATCGAGTGAGGGCGACTTTTCTCGGGGGTCGTGACGCGTTGAACGTCGGTCTCACGATGCGGAGTCGAGATGCGGAATGAGCGGAGACTGCTGGGTGTCGGTGCTGCAGAATTGCGGAAGTAAACGGTCGGCCAGCTGCGGGAAAGAAGGAGAACAAGAGCATGTGCTTCCCCTCTATTCGTGAAATCTGCGAAAACCGATAGACTCTTGAATACTGATAGCCAAACGACTTCGTTTCATGCCGCTTCTTCGGCAATCTCAAATATGATCGACCAAGTCGATACGCTTTGGGAAATAGATGCTCCATCGCATTTAGCGAGAACGTTGTTTCAAGAGGGATTATCGATAGCTTTCGTGGATTGCCTGAATTCCTGTGGTCAGGGCTAGGGATGCCGATTACGATGGTTTCCACAGCGTCCCGTAACCAGTGGGTACGGGCTCGTTTTTGTCAGTAAACAGGCTCGCAATCGTCGACGGTCGCCACAAAGCCGCCACGTGATCACGCCGATGCTAAAAGAGGGTATATTGAACCGTCGGAAATGCATACAGAAATACCTGAATTTGGCGATGGAGTGATAGCTTGGGATGTCGGTAAGATGGGGAGATACATGACGTGACCCCCTCATTTTATAATCATAGAGATGGAGTTTCAACATCAAGGAAGCTCATGAGTGTTTCCAACTTTCTGTGTCCTCACCCCTCCACTCATCTTTTCCTCATACGGCAAAACCATTTTCGTTCTCAACTACTAAGTAATCATGTATGCTGTGCAAACTATTTATAGGACTTATATTGTTGTGCAAGTTCCGAGCCAAACGTTTGTAGCTAAAGCTTTTTATGCCAACACAAACAAACATAATTGAGACATGGAATTAGACTTCGAAGGCGGCAATTATCCGGAATTGATCGTTTTGGTACATTTGGAGTAGTTTATCATAAATTTATGTTCGCAACCCTCTTATGTAACTATGCAACGTTGTGCGCGGCTCACAAAAGCGATCGGTATTTATCCGACCAGATTTTATAATATTTATTCGATTTCTATGCTTGGAACTCTAGGAAACACACATGGAAGTGAATACGACAGCACTGTTTGCAGCAGGTTCGACTCGCCTTGATGAGTAAGAGAAGGGATACATATTCAAGCCCATGTAGCACTGGACACGACTGGAGAATCTCACGGGACACGCGTTGAGAGGACATTTATTCGACCCTCAACCGGATTCGTGTTGAGGCTGATTTTGAGGGAGGTTTATCATTAGACAGGTAATAATCAGGCTCGACAGTTAAGCCAAACTACCGAGTTGGTGGATCGACCAGTTATTAAGTGCAACTAGATATTAGATTACGCGGAATTATATGGCGCGCAAATATCCAGACAACGTATTATCGTACTACCGGTAGTCCATAGTGCAGTGCATGCGGTGCACGCCACAAAAAGGCGGGTCATCATTCTGTCACCAGTGTTTACATCTCGCTGAGAAGCGGAACGTGATGTCTTGAAACCCACAAGTGTAACATATTTAACCACCTTTGCAATGGAAGAGATAATAGACAGCAATTAGCGACAGATCAAGTACCATTCTGCACAAATACACTTGATAATAATGTATTCTTTTCAACAACTATGTCTTCCCAAACGTGCCACTAGTATTTGCTTGTGTTGTCCACGACGAACAGAAGAGGAGCGATTGAATGGTGCATGTACAAGGCAAAGAATTGCCAAAGGTGAAACATTTTCGGTGTTGCGTGACAGCTCTTTGCTCATGATTTGTGATAAAGCCGGATTGGTTTTGTGTTTACATGCAACATCAGGCCACATGAACAAAACGAAATGAAACGCTATTTTCCCGACACTGGAGCCAGAGTAATCAATGCCCTGGTATTACTACATTTCACTTTGAATTTCGAGTAAAGCTGTAAACATCCTTCATCATTTATAATATACTAGTAAATACAACTGACATCGAAGAAAGATGTGTTCATAGTTTTCACACATATTAGAAGCAAATATGTTCTGTAGTTTAGTTCGAAGATACTTACAATTGCGGCGTAATTCTAACGCCAGAACTATAAAATTCAGTTGATTTCATGTGAACGGTGGATTTGTTTGGGAACATCGGGAGACGAGAACGGCCAAAAGACAAAGGGCTATTTGTGGGGTGAAAACTGTAACGATTGTCTGAACATGATCGGGTTGCTTGCCCACTGACCTGATGGACATCGACTGAAAATTGACTGGCAGCTTCACTTTCAACGAAACTATGGCTTTGGCCTCGCATTTGGCGTGTTCGTTCGCACCAACTATCCCGACGTCGATGTGGTAGAACGATCGCTGGCGCCACGCAGGATTACTCGTATCGGGTCGGCGTCCATCTGCTACTGCGGGACATGCACCGTGGGTTTAGGTTCGGTGTCGGGTGACTGTGACAGAGCTGTAGCGATCCCATGATTTGATCTGATGGAGCAAACACCCACGCTGAGGTGGCGAGAACTCGAAGCGGCAAATCACAAGATCTTCCTGCAGGTAAGTATGTCATTGATGGCATCGTCGTCTGATAGAATCTGTTATCACATGTGTGCACCAGTTCTATGACTCTCGCGGCCTCGTGCATGCCGGTCTAAGGTGTGTTCATGGCGCAAGATGTATTGGTGTGGCGGAGACGGGAATTACTGGGAGCTGCCTGCTGCTACCTTGACCACTTGTCTATTAAAGTGGTGTTCATTTACTGGTGCTTGCTTGCTGCTACAGTCCGTCGAATAGGCCGCCGCTCGTGCCAACGGCCGCTCCGCCTTCGTCCCGCTGGGCATCCTGGAGGATATTGAACAATAACGCAAGAGATGCGGCTCCTTGTGCAGCGTCGCTCTTCCAATTGCCGTCCGTATTGGGCCCAAGCTCGCCGAACAGCTCGAGCACTGCTCCATCCGCTGTCTTGAGGAAGTGTCGATGCAGTTCGCGTGTGCCATCCAACTCCACATTGTGCACAGCAACGTGCGTGTTGGTCTCGCGGAAGAGCGGGTCTAGCGGGTCCGACAGCGCGTACTCGTGCACGAAAACCTTACGTTGCGTGCCGCGAGGCCCTTGCCAACGCGTCGCCTGTGTGCACACGGCCTGGAGCTCATGGAGCGAGATCTCGGCGTCATGTGGCACGAAGAACGCGTCCTCCTGGCCGTGTACTCGGCGATAGACGTCCAGCATGCGGCCGTTCATGTGGATATAGAGCAGGTAGGCGTAGAGTCCCACCAGCGACAAGCACGTGAGTGCTACATACAGTATCAGCACGAAGATGACGCCCACGAGACCGCTGCCGTCCTGTGCCTGGAAGCGCACGTACAGCTTGAACCAGTCGCCGTCGACACACGAACAGCCAGAAGCCGTCAGTGACGCCGCGCACTCGCTCAACTGCGCACAATCGTAGTGATGGGAAGCCACGTCGACGAGCAGCAGCAGCAAGGGATCCAGCACGGTAGCAATCCCAGCGCACACCACGAAGTTGGAGCCGAAGGCTGGTAGATCTCCTACGAACCGCTGGCCTGCAGCTGCGATGCCTGTGAGGAACGCGAAGAGGAGCGTGTTGCCCAGCACGCCAACGGCCAGTAGTCCGACTTCGGTGCGCGTGGCCACCGTCTGCCACGTATACTTGACGACACACGTCGTCCACCGCGGCTGGAAATCGTACACGGGGGCACGACTGCCGCGCAAGAACAGCCACTGTGTCGCGTAGTGTACGTAGATACGAATCCAACAGGCGAAGAGCAGTTGAGCAGTGAGCCGCCAGAACTCGAGAGTGTGCCAATTGGAGAAGCCCAGATCCACCAGCAGCTCGTGTCGCAGGTAGTGGAGCTTGCGCTGCGTGTGGAACCGCCGATGCCGCGCCGTCTCCATGGAAGCCGCCGCATTCACGGAGTATGTGTAGTTTTCCACATCCAGGCGCTGCTGTTGTCCGGGGGTCGCTCCTTCCTCATCTCCATCGCCGTCTTCGTCCTCGCTGATGCCGTCAGAATAGACCGAGAGATCGCTCGGGGGATAAGTGGCCTGCTCGCTTGTCAGTAACGAGGTCGAAGCGTTCTCATCCGCCGGAATGACTTGATTGCCGCGATCACGCTGCTGTTGCATGACCACCGCATCTCCAGACTGTTTCGTTCCACGAATACGCCAAGCAACGCGTTAGCAAACAACCTGCATATCCAGACAAGAGCAGAGAAGACGGACAGCACGTACGTAGACGCGTGAGTTCTTGGACGAACTCGAGCCCGTCAACCACCGCCTCCAGCGCCGTAGCGACGGCGGCAACAGTCGTGAGGGTTGCTTGCTCTTCCCTTTCTTGTTGTATATCGAGGCGTCCTCAGCGTCCACCAGTAGCGTGGCTGACGACGAGTACGGCTTCTTCGCGGCGCCAGCAGCAGGTTTCCTGTCCAGCGTCGAGGACGTGAGTTCTCGTCCATCCTCGACCTCTTCTTCGACTGCTAGCAAAGCCTCGCTACTGCCAAACCCAGTTTTCTGGTGGATGGGAGACTGCGAACGCTTGCGGATCGTCGAGACGGACGTGCTGGTCGCAGTCGACATCTTGCGCATATACCGCTGGTGACTGTTCTCCGTCTCGGGCAGTATGAACCGAGCGAGGTCTCCGTGCTCGTCAATCTCGGCGTCAAAGGCGTCGTTTCCATCCTGCTGGCTGCGAGGCGAGCGATACAACAGAACAGCCGGAGGTTTCGGTAGATGCCGCACTTGGAAGTACAAGTTGCAAAGCCACGAGGACAGATCGTCCTGGTACATGCGCTCCATGTCGTGGTACTTGTCCATAGTGGAGTCCATTTCGCCACGCAGTAGTGGCACTTTGAACTTCCCTTGCACGACCTGGAAGTCCGGCGTGGAGAGCGGCAGTGCGCCCCAGGCCACCACATGATCAGTCTGCTGTGCTGCTGTCTGTTCCAGACTTTGGCCGCCTCGCCTTCTTCTTCTCCTTAGCATGGGACTGGCAGAGCCTCCGGCATACGCAGTGGCGGTGGCCTGAGACAATAGGAACAGCTCAAACACGAGGGCGTTCCCCGGACGCAACTCGACCTCCGGCGGACAAACCACGAACATGTCTTGGTTCACGATCACCTCCGTGTTGTAGAAGCGGCCGCGGTGGTGGAACGGCCGCGTGAAATTGGGACGACCAACACGAGGACGCGTTGCTCCGTTGTCATTGTCGTCGGCTGGGGTCTCGTTCGGCCCGCGCTCCGGGTCCCAGGCCGTCCAATGGAGGGCGTGGCCGCCCAGCCGGTCGTACAGCGTCACGACCAGCACGTAATGGCCGCAGGGAAGCTTGTCTTTCACGGCATTGAGCGTCTTGGCGCGCACGCGGATGGTCAACGGGATCTTCGCCCACTCGACGCGGTAGCGCTTGCGGCTTTGAGGCACGCGGGAAGGCGCCAAGGCACCGTAGACTTGCTCCACTCGAGCTTCCTGCTGTTTCAGCACGTCCTTGAGATGGGTCTCCGCCTGTTGAAACACGTGCCCAATCCGTCTGGCACGCAATTGCGTGGCCTCGGCAGCCTGGCGATCCCTCCGAACCAGCTCGGCATGTCGTTGCTTGGCCTCCTGCAACAACCGAGCGCGAGCCAACGTCTCTTGTCGAGCCAAGTGGAGCTCCCGCTGGCGATACAGACTGCTCTCGAGCTCGGCCTGCCGCAGTTTGGCCTCCTCCACCTGCTGCTCGCGCTCTTGAACCTCCTCCAAAGGTACCGCACCCACCACAACTTCAGCGTCAGGGACCACGACCTCAAACTCTTCCAGATACTCCGGGATCTCGCGACGTAGTAACTCATTGGAGAGCACATCGATGATCGAGTGCGCGTCGTCGTCCTCTTGCGGCGAGCCCATTGCTCTTGAGGTATTGCTGTCGTCGACATCGTCCCATAGCGAATCGTAGTCGCGGTCTCTGACGGTGGATGGCGGCGTGGCGTCCCTCGTTTCCACGTCGAGGGAGTGAGCAGATTCCCGTGCTGCTTCGTGGTCTCCTAAGTAGTCGAGAGACTGGGGAGTTGCAACTTCCACACGTCCATTGGGGTCTCCGCTGCCACCCGCCTCAGCCTCGCTGTTGCTCTGGCCCAGCAACATGGCGTAGCCTGGCTGCATGAGGTTCCAACGCAGATGCTGCGAGCCGCAAGACGCAGAGCATGCAGGAGATGGAGACCAAGGGCTCGCGAGGGCTCAAGGCCAGGAAGACAGAGTGGCCATTGTGCACGCCCGTCCACCATCAACTTCAAACCAGAAATAGCTTTTGCAGCAGCGTCTAATTTTACGCCTTTCAGATGACGCGTGTATGCTTTCTCAGACGTTATTTGAGGTTATTACCGTTAGTTGAGGGCAATACAATACTGGCGGCCTTCCGATCGAGCAGGTCACAAGCGAGCAGATCACAAGCCGAGAGCCAACCGTAGGTGTCGACGCCCTCATGGCGCTCTTCGTCTGGCCGCCTGGCCGCTCCAGCTACGGCCGCGTTGGATCTGCTGGTCTAACTGCCTCTTGCGCTGTCTCTCTGTGTTCCTCGCTGTCTGTAGCGCCCACCTCAGCGCGTCGCTACTCGCTGTGCTGGTGTATCCGGCGCGATGTCTCGGCATGGCGCGCCTCCTCCTCCTCCGTCCAATCCGAACGTCACGTGTCGCGCTTGCGGCTGTCTGAACTTCAGTCAGCGCGAGATCTGTGACAGCTGCCGCTCGCGCGCGCCTGTGTTCCGTCGCACGGTGCGGCAATCGGCGGCGATTCGCGAAGTTGGCGCCAGTAGCAATGGCCACTTGAAGGCGTCGTCTGTGGCGCCGCAGCGGGCGAGCCAGACGAATGGCGGGTCCGACCGGCGACATGCGGGTAGCCACGGCGGCCGTGACGAGCGTCATTCGTCGTCGGCAGGCAGGAAGCGGCGGTTCGGCGAGAACGGCGAGCGGAGTTCGGCCGCGAGCGCCGAGCGGTCGGGCTCGAAGGCGACGGCGGACAGCCAGCAGCGCCGGATACCGCCGACCGCCAAGAAGCAGCCGGAGATCATTGACCTGCTGTCTTCCAGTGACGACGAGGCGGAAGACACAGCTCAAGTGGCTGCAAGTTTGGACACGTCACGGTCAACAGCAAAGACTGCGGCGACGTCGAGGAGTAGGAACGAGCGGCAGAGGACGACGACCGGGAAAGCGCCGACGACGAGCGAAGCCTTTCAAAGTCGTGTGTTCCCGAGTGTAGAGTTCGTAGCCAGAGACTTCCCGACGGTGGAGGTGGCGGCAGCGGCCAGGAAGGCCTCCGGCCAGTCGGGCGGCCAGTCTGTGGCTGTCGGCGTGGTCGATTTGACTCCTTCATCCTCACGACCAGCGGAAACTCGACCTAGTACACCTGCGCCAGCGACCATACGACCTCCGCCGGCTCCGCGAACGCCTCCGGCACCACCAATCGCTCGAGAAGCTCCGGTGGCACGAGCTGAGCCAGCGTCACAAGTACCACATACTCCGTTTGTGCGGCAAGCGCCGCCATCCTCACAGACCCCACAACCGCCATCCTCGCAGACCCCACAACCACCTGCGGTCCCGAAGGCCCCGTCCTCGGCGTCCACGAGCAGTACGGCTTCCCGGCAGTCGATGCCTGTTGCTGTTGCTAGTCCTGGCCAGGCGGAGGTTCCGAGAGCTGAGCTGTTCCAGTCGAGACGGTTCGAGTGGAGATTGTTCCGCGAGTCGGACTTTGCGACCGCGTACGCTGGTCTGGCGGTGGCGAGACGAAGCCACCCGCCCACTCCAAAGGCAACGACGCCGTCGAGTTCAGCGACGCTGACTCCTGCAGCATCTGCAGTTGCAACTCCTCCTCCAATAGCAATTTCCAGTGCTGAGACTGCGAAACCAGCAGCGACGACAGCTCCGCCTCCCCCAGTGACGTCAACACCCACCACCACGACCTCAACCCCATCCACCGAGATGCCAGTATCTGCAGTAGTCACACCAGCACCTACGACAGAGAGGACAGCACCTACTTCATCGACGTCACGACCTGTCGAAGCGGCGCCTACACCTGCAACAGCGAATCCTACGTCTGCAGCGACCAACTCAGTCCCTGCGGAAGCAAAGGGGCCGGTTGCAACAAAATCGGCGACATTTGTGGCGGCAGCGATGGCGGTGGCGGTAGAGCGCCAGACAGCATCGTCAAAAGCGCAAGCAGCAGCGGCAGCGGCAACAGCTACACCAACTGCAACGACACCAACGCGTGTAGTCGCGACTGGAGCAGCTGCAACTCCGGCGGTTGACTCCACTTCGACGACGAATCCAGTACGTGTGACACAACCGGAAGCCTCTGCCAATGTGCTGCTGCCCAAGAAGAAGCACCCTCTTGGTGACGCGGTTAAGGAAGAGCCGCAGCGGAGTGTCTCTGCTGACACTGCGGCGGCAACAAATCCAGCCGGCTCGTCGGCTCAGACGCCGGCTCGACGCGTGAAGGCGCCGCTTCTCGGACACTGCAGCGCCGACTTCTTGGAACTTATGCGGGAATTCGGAGACGAGGACGCTGATGACGACCCCGAGGAAGCGCAGTGGGCGCTCCTCGATGTGGTGGACCTGACAAGCTTGAGCGATTCCGAGGGCAACGACAGCGACGCCGAGTCGTCGATTTCCTCCCCAACGAATCCACTGAGACAACCTGTCGCCAATGCAGCGGAGGGAGCAGGTCAGTCCACGGCCGTGTCGACTGCTGGGGGATCCAGCACGACCTCACAGCACGCCCCGGGTCCTGATGCAGTACCCAGACAGCCCTACCGGCCTGAGAAGGTGGATTGCGAACTCTGTGGCGAGAGCGGCTCGGCGAACCGGCTGATTCGGTGTCCCACCTGCACCAAGTACTACCACAGGAAGTGCGCGAGAGAGCAAGGCGATGCAACCAAGTGCTGGAACTGCGAGCTCGGCATGATGATCGACGACAGCGACCTGACGGAGGAGGACAAGGAGCGGCAGGCGGAGTATACGAGCGCATTCCGCCACTATCCAACAGCGGAAGAAAGCGGAGACGACGTCGGGGAGGAGGAGGGGGATGTGGAAATGGCCGAAGCGTCAGTCAGCAGCACGCCATTCTCTGAAGCAACTCGAACCAACAAGTCGAATCAGAGGTGGAAGGCGTTCATGGAGGAAGACACCGCAGACATCGACGCGTCTTTTGACGCGGTGACCGCGCGCATCACGCTGGAACTTCGTACGGAAGAGGCCAGAAACAAGTATACGAAGGGTTTCGCGACTCGGGAGGAGCTGGATGCGCAGCTGGCCGAATTGGAGGAGTTCTACATCGAGGAGCAGGAGCGGCTGGAACGGCAGAGAGCGAAGGAGAAGGAGAAAGCGATGGCCGCAGCGAGTGCCAGCGGCAACAGCGAGCAACGGGAAGGTGGTGGCGCAGAAGCGGCGGGTTCAAGTGTTCGCGAAGAGGGTGGCGACAGTGAAGCCGTGGCTCCTGCCGACGCGAGCAGCAACACCGGAATGACAGCGACCAGTCCTAGTAGCAGTAGTCTTCAGGTCGAAGCACCGCCTCCAGTTGCCCCTGTTCCTGCAGCGCCTCCTCCATCGATGTCTGAGTAAGTTTTCGTCGCCTTGGTGGGTGGAAATGGTATGTGGCTGGAGCTTTGGTGAATATTGGCAACGTCATCTAATCACGACGCATCAGCAAAGCTCTCAATGTGGCAATTGGGCTCAAAAGGTAGTCCTCCAGCGCTTTGGTACGCAAATTCCGACAAGGCAATGCGGCCACAACTGGATGAATCACGTCGGACTGCGAGGCGGCACTGGACGCGAATTCAATTCCGATACTGAAAGAGGGCGCTTCTGTTTTACCGGGCCTCCTGCCATGTCGACACGTACGAGTTCTCCCTCATTTCGCTTCGAGGTCTTGCTGCTCGCTTCTCTGCGCATTCGACACGGCAAAGGCAGCGCTCAGACGGAGGAACGGTTTGCTTGACGTTGATGTGGCTACACCGAATTTCCCGCGGGTGGTGGCGGTGCATTCGTCTTGGAATTGGCTACACATCCTCGGCGATCGAACTGGCGGTAACGGGGTGGTCTGGGACCGTGCAGCAACTGGCAGCATCGAAGAGGAGGGTGGAAACACTTTACGCTGACCAATTCGGCAACGCACGATCTGTGCGTCTCGACTGATGTGTTCGTCCTTCCGTGCCTTTGGTCGTCAGCAGCACCATGGTCTGTGGACCTCCGGGTAGAACGAACCCGGCTTGCCTGTTTGTTTACAGCTTGTCGAGAGTCTCGCCCACTGTGTGTTGCGAAAAGCGGTGGTCTGACCCCGTACGAAGGGTGCAAACCAGTGGAGACGGTGTGATCGCAAGGCCTCGCAAACGACTCTGTCATTGCTTGCCGGTACGTAGTAGAAGTACCCCGGTGCTGTAAAGCGGTCTTCGACCTACATCTGGTACGATTTCGATGTGTCGGGGCCTTGCTAGCACAAGTCGGAAACATCGAATGCGTGACCTAGGCAGTATCCTCTATTGAGCTGCTCTTACACTCTACTGCCGCTCTAGGCCTTCCTTCTTACAGGAGCGGTGCTTGCGGGTGGTGAATCTCCACCAGCAAGCGGTACAGACCACCACCGGCCACGCCACCCAGCAGCGGGGCCACGATCGGGATCCAGAAGTAGTAGTTGCGCGTGGTGAACACCTTGGAGCCCCAGCCGGCGCAGAACGTGAACAGTCGAGGTCCGAAGTCACGCGCGGGGTTCACCGCGTATCCAGTGTTCATGCCGAACGCCATGCCCAGAGCCATGAACATGAGAAAGAAGGCGAAGGGAGCGCCCACCGGACCAGCCGGACGGTTGCGCTTGTCCGTGATGGCGAAGATACTCAGCACCGCCACCGCTGTGCCGAGGAATTCCGTGTAGAAGGCTGTGTAGTTGGAGATCTGGTCGCTCGGGTACGTCGCAAAGCTGCTCTGCGTCGTCTCGCGGTCCGGGTCCACCACGTTCAGGTTCTGGTATTGCATGACGTAGATGAAGAAGGCGCCTACGAAGGCCCCCAACACCTGCGAAAGCATGTACCCAGGCACTTTCCACCACGGCAAACGGCCGTACACGGCGTGGGCCAGAGTCACCGCCGAGTTCATGTGAGCCCCACTCACGCCTTCCGTGCAGTACACGCCGACCAGCACGCCAATCCCCCAACACATGTTGATGCTGAGCCACGTGCCGTTCGCGTCGGCTGAATTGGTCACTTGGTTGTTCACGCCCATGCCGAACAGGATCATGACGAACGTGCCCAGGAACTCGGCGAAGCACTCGCGCAGGTGCACGCTTTGTGTAGCGAACCGGGCGAGGCCCTGCGGCTTGTCTACCCTGGTGAACATGGCCGTAGCGGTGGTCTTGGGGGTCTGGGGCCTGGCGATGCAGTCGTTCTCAGCCTTGTCCGCAAAATCTTCGTTCAGGTCGGGGTTTTGGTTGGGCGGGAGTGGGGCCATGTCGAGGTTGTCACACAGACGCTGCAGTCGTTGGTGTTGTTGAGTTGCGTGGCCAGTAGATGGCAAATTGCAGGATGGGAGTGAGCCAGACGACCTTCGTGGGCCATGGCGCCCCAGTGCTTCGCTTGGGCTCCAGTGACACGCATGGCCTGTGGTGTTAGATCGTGAGGATTAAATTTTAGTTGCTTGGTGTCGTGTATCACAGCAACCGCTGCTTGGGGCGGCGTGTTTCTTTAGCGTCCCCTCTTACTGGAACAAACACCTCGAGTGATTACTACATGGACATGGAGTATTCATGCGAGTTGAGTCGAGTCGAGTCGAGCGCAGATCGGTTTGCACACGGTAGCCCTCCAGATGCACACCAACGCCTGCGGGCATCGGGAGGCAGTCAGTTCCCGGCGCAAAGTACTGGAAGACACGACGACACTTGAGGCACGTCGTCTTGTATTGAGAGAACGAAGGGCAAAAGTGGCGCTGTCCCTGAGCATTCCAAACGTGTGGCATCGTTGGTGTGTGTTGCTGCACCCCAGGAGCTCTAGATGCATTTTGGAGCTTTCCACGGCGGCGAAAATGCCAAGGCGAAGGTCATGTTCAATCCGAGCGGCCACATCCAGGGCGTGGCTGATGCATGTCAACTTCAAGGAAGGAATCGTACCGATTCTTTAAGCTGATCACACCGGTATTGTTCCCATTTGCTAATGTAAACGAGCGGATTTATCATCATACTCGATTAAGTCAACGGGTCCAGATATTAGCTATGAAAGTCACATGGGTACATCTCCTCCTCTTTCTCCCAAAAGCTACAACCCAAACACCCAAAATTCCATTCGGAAGCGAAGGAAACCTTGCTTGCTGTGGCTCCTCGGCTCCTCGGCTTCATGGGGCCTCCCATCTTCGCGCACCTGCACTCGTCTCCGCTGGTGGTGCGGCGGCGCACGGGCGCCGACTGGCGCAGTCTCAGCTCGCACGCCGGCAGCGAAAGCAGCAGCTTGGCCAGCGGCCTGGAGGCGGTGGAGCTCATCGACGTGAAGGCGGAGCGGCGGCTGCTGCTGGAGTGTCTGCGCGAGAGCGGGCGGCGTCTGGCCTGGCACTCGGAGGTGGCGGATCTGCACGCCTTCCGCAAGGTGCTGTCCTTCGGCTGCCGCGCTCTGCACTTCTCTGGCCATGGCGTGCCGGGACAAGTCATCTTCGAGAACAAGAAGGGCGAAGCGCAGTTCATTTCGCAGCAGGAACTCAAGGATCTGCTGCTGGCAGGCGGCGCCGAGACGCGTCGGCCTCGACGCAGACGGAGACGCAGCCACGGAGGCCAGAACAAGCGCTCGGGGGAGAGCGAGAGCGAGAGCGAGAGCGAGAGCAGTAGCAGTCTGAGCAGCAGCGAGTCCAGCAGCGACGACGCGCTTGCTGGCCTGAAGATCTCGAGCCACAAGGTGGAGCGTGGCTGGGTGGCTCTGTCGGCGCCTCCGACCCATGAAAAGCCTAAGGTGCCGCTGCAACTGGTGTTTGTAAGCGCCTGCCACTCGGAAAGTGTGGCAGAAGCCTTCGTGAGCGTGGGGGTTCCTCACGTCGTGGTGGTTTCCAAGGAAGAGAAGGTGTTGGATCGCAAGGCCATGGAGTTCGCCAAGGCCTTCTACACCGCGCTATTCGCCGGCCATTCGGTGGCGAAAGCCTTCCAGATCGGTCGTGTGCAAGCGGATATCGCGGTGGCCAGTAATGGCAGCGGAACGACTGCAGGTCGCTCGGAGTTCAAGCTACTGGGCAATGGAGACCACAACGATGCGCCGTTTCGAGACGTGTCCATCGGCTCCTGTGTGGAGACAGCAATGGGTGGACGACGGGGCGGGAAAGCCACAGTCAACGAGTGTGACGCCGTGGCTGAGGTCTTCGTGGGTCGGTCGCTCGAGGTACATCAAGTGTACAAGGCGTTGGTGGAAGGAGCGCGGCTTGTGAGCGTGACGGGGGAGCGTGGCGTGGGCAAGACGGAGGTGGCGCTGCAATGCGCCCAGTATGCCACGGAGCGTCGGCTGTTCAGCCACATCTTCTATCTGCGGCTGGATGTGGGCGGCGAGGATGAAGATGGCGCGTCGTCGATTGAAGCCACGGCGTGTCATCATCACTCGGAACCTGAGAGCTCGGCTCTTGTAGGTAAATTCGCCAAATGTCTGGGGTTGCAAGCCGCATCGCTCGAGGAGCTGGCGGATCGAGCGCGTCAACGTTGCGACAGTGAAGCGGAGGGAGAAGGCGGCAGCTTCCTGCTGATTCTGGACGGCTGCAATCGGCCGCAGCGACACAATGCACGCTTTCGCGCGACTGTAGGGACGTTATTGCGGCGTGTGAGCTCTCTGGCGCTGCTACTGACGGGCGACGGGAAGCTGGGCGCTATGGATGGCGTGGGTGAGAAGATCATCGCTGTGGGTCCGTTGCCACCGGCGGACGCGGCGCTGCTGTTCACATTGCGCGCACCAAGGAAGATCCGAGCCCACGAAATGGGCGGGAGCACCGACCTCGAGGCCTTCGGGGAGCATCCGATCATCAAAAGTCTACGAGGCCATCCACGAACCATCTGCGCAGTATGTTAACGGCGGTTTCTATTGCCTGGAGGACCGGTGGGGATCGCTTTACGAAGACTCACGATCGTGTTCTGCTTGCTTTCGTTTGTGGCTCGCAGGTGTCGCAGTTCTTGGAGAAGAAAGACATGGAGCTGGACCAGCATGAGTTCCTGAACTACATCATCCCGTCGGTGAATACCGGACTCTGTATGAGCGAGTTCGGCGCTGTGATGACGCCCGACTGCGGCTTTGAGATGCACGAGCAACGTCGCAACCAGTCGCTTCCCTTCGAGTCCTGTCATCCGCATCTGCTTCACCACCATCATCATCGTCATGATTTCCCGTCACATCTCCAAGAAGAAGCGCTTCATCACCATCAGCAGCAACTGGTGAACGCTCACGAGACGGCGCTGCGTCGCATGAAGCCGGCCGCTTCTCAGTCCGACATCTTCACGGCCAAGTCGTCGCTCGAATTCTCAAGAGATCAGTCGACTATCAGCAGCAGCAGACGAGCTCAAGGCACAGCTGACGCGATGACGACCAGTGCCAGTAAGATGCATCCGCTGGTCTCGTCACGGAGCGAGCCCAGCTTGAGTGGCTCTGCGCTGACCCCCACGACGTCACTGCAGCAACTCTGTCTGCTGAAGGTGGCGGACCACGTGAGAGTGGCCATCCAGAGCGAGAGCGGCAGCATCGTCTGGGCTCGAGCGGTGGTGATCAACGCCAACGTCCCGAACGACGCGATCGCCGACGATGGAGCGGGCGACGAGTACTCGGCCAGTGTGGTGCGTCAGCTGCAGGCACTGCGCGACATCCCACTGGACTGGGTGGCCCCTCAAGTAAGCTGCTTCTTCGCGGCGAAACTCAAGGGTGAGGCCGTGAAACGCCCGCTGTCACTACGCAGCATCGATTTCCTGAGCAAGAGCTCGCTCATCTGGGGTCGCGGATGCGCCGCGCCGGCCCAACGCGGCGGCGCCGTGAGTCTGGCCATGTTCACGGCCTTCTGGTCGTGGTTCCGACCGCTGGTGGACTGCATCATGTACTCCACGCTCTGGCCGCACACTCAGCCGCGGCTTCTACACGGTTTCCTGTCCAAAGGCGCCTGTGTCAGTATGCTGGAGCGCGCTCCGTCCGGTACGTTCCTCCTCCGCTTCAGTGAGACGCGAGTGCGCTGCGTCGTGATCGCGTACGTGCGGGACGACGGCTGCGTCCAGTTCGTGCCGGTCACCTGTCAACCGGAGCGCGGCGGCTGGTTCGTGGCACTGCAAGGAGAGACGGACGCCTCCCAGAGCAGCGGTGTGACGTTCCCGACGCTGCAGGAGCTGCTGCTAAGCGTGAATGTGCTCAAATTCCTCTTCCCGCAGACGCCCAAGGAAGCCGCTTTCACGTTGCAAGCCTGAGGCGATGGTATGGAGAATCGAAGACAGCGCACAGGTATTTGGTGGGGAGAACTGTAAGATAGAAGCGCGAAGCTGAGTCGTGTTACGTGCTAAGCCTTAGGGCCTTCTCCTGTTCCTCCAGAGCTCCAGATCTCAGCCTAACGACGTCTTACGACAGCGAGGGATCGGTGGAGACGACGCTCGCCACACAGCGGAAGCCCACCATGGCGGAGCGGTCGTAGCCTTCGCTGAGCATGAGGAAGCGGTTGTGTGTCTGAGCCTCCAGCGCCTGCGGGAAGTACCAGTTCGGGTCGCTGTGAGTGGCCGACACGGGGCGGTAGCTGCTTCCTCCACGCAGCAGCATCCCACACGTGTGGACGTCGCAGAACTGGTCGGTCATCTGCCACACGTAGCCCACGAGGTCCTCCACTTCAAACGCCGTCGATCGAGAGCTCGAATGCGAGCCAACGGGTTCCAGAAGAGGCGTCTGCTTCCCACGGAAGACTTCAGGCAACCGGGTGGCATCGAGCTCCGAGCCCCAGGGGAAGACGTCGTATCGATCGCCATTGGAGACCACGTACTGCCACTCCCAGTCGTGCGGCAGGCGCTTCCCGTAGAAAGAGGCGAAGGCCTCGGCGTCTTCTCGGGCGACGTGGACGACGGGACTGCGCTCCTGACCTTGAGGTACTCGCCAGGTACTTGGCTCAGTCTCTTCGCTAGTGGAAGTTGTGCGGTTGTTCCAGTGGAGCAAGAAGCGGTGCAGAGACTTGGGGCGGTAGCCACTGTCGTGGAGGAAGCGCGCGTACTGTGCGTTGGTCACTGGGTGCTTGTCCATCCAGAAGTCCTGGACCAGTAGCCGAACCGAATGATTGTTCCAAGGCCGAAGTTCCCATGGGAACTGCACGCCTGCGCCAAACTGCGCCGCGTTCGGAGTCCATGCAGCCACAGGTTCGATCTGCACGCCACTGACGTTGAACCACCAGTTCTTCGTCCCCGTCACACGCAGCATGGCCTCGTCTTGGCTGTGGTCGCGAGGTGGCTTCGCACCCTCCGCCTTTGAGCGGATGAGCTGCTGCTGGAGCAAACCCCTCTTGCTGGAGAACTTGGCCAGTGGCTTGGCTGCTAGGGCCTGCATCTCCTTGAGGAACCGCGTCAAGCTGTCGTCGACTGAGCTGGTCTTGGTGACGAAGATGGCGCCGAAGCCACGAGGTTCCAAGGCCAAGCGCACGGTGGTCATCGACTGATTGGATGGGTTGGATGCGCTGTGTTTCCGCATCTCGAGTCCGTGATAGACGTCGTATACACGGACCTCCTGGCCCGATTGCTCCGTAGTCAGCGGCAGTTCGAAGGTTTGGCCCTCAGGCGACGTGTTGATGACTGTATAGAACCACGAGCCACGCTCTTGGACAGGGAAGGCGCTTGCGAAGACGCTGCTGGACTGGAGAGCAGTATACGGCTCCCACTTATCGCTCAAGACGGCGAACGCGAAGTATCGTAGGATCTTGAACATCCGCTTGGCGGTCTCGGCTTCTCGAGCCGTCATAGCGTTCCAGATGCCCCAGACATTCTCCCAGACAACGTAGCCAGCGCCATTGAAGAAGGCGGCTTGCAAGTCCACGGTCTTGTCCAGCGACCACCGAGCGCAGACCTGCACCATGTGCCGTGGCTCCAAGAACTTGGCTCGCGAGACCGGCGGGAAGTGCTCGTAACCCAGGAAGTAGCCCCAACTCATGGGGTTATTGCTCAGGAACGCCGTGGGTACCCCTCCCTCCGGAGCAGCCACTAACGGTGCACTGCAGTTGAAGAAGGACTTGGGGACGCCGTACATCGTGTCGCCATTGAAGCCATCGGCTTGCAGCTCCGGGATCAAGCGGTTCAGCGTGGCGATGTCGGCGGTATACATGCGTACAGTGTCTTCCAGTCCAGGCTCGTCACGCGTGCCGATGTCCCAGGGGTTGTACGGGATGAAGACGCGGATGTGATGGCGATGGAAGTCCTCGATCAAGCCGCGGACGCCGGATACCCCACCGGGAAGATCCCGCAACAGATCCCATTGGTTCCGGCTGTCTATACCGATGTTCGGATACGCTGGCCAGAGCAAGACACTGTCGATGACGCCCACGCGCGTCTGCAGCTGCTGAACATACGTGTCCACTGTATACGTCTGCGTTTGGCGGTCATAGATTGCTCGGTCGTGCAGCATGACGAGCGCTTGTACGAAACTCCGCTGGGTCCACTGCGCTTCGACCAGGTTGTAGACGTTGCAGGCGTCTCGAGCGTCGTAGCGGTTGGCGAGCAGCTCCATCTTCTTCCACGCGGTCCAATCGCGCCGCCATTCAGCCACGGTATCCGGCCCGCCCGGCCCGTTGATCACCTCGTAGCCATCGGGCTGCTGGTCCCACGCCGCGGCTTGCTGGGCGCACCAGCAGCCGATAACCAGCGCCAGTATTGGGGCAGCTCGCATGTCGGTCGGTGGATGGAGGAATGAGCCAAAGCGGCAAGAGGAAAGATCTCTCGAAAGGTCGCCCCCTAGCCCTTGCTAATCAAACGAGCCGTATAATCTGATTCGACGACTTTGCTAACGAATTCAGGTGTGGCCGGGCACGTTTTTGTCGCGTGACCTACTCAGAATCAGAATTTGGATACGTTCCACCCGTTTTGATCAACACCGCCGAGTCTGCTACGGTGCTACATCGTGCTTTACAAGGCGAGCTGCCGTTGTTTGGTACCGGTATGCGCACTCCGGAATGAGTGCGTCGCTTCGGCCAGCTCGTCATGGCGCAGCAAGAAGGAAAAAAGAAATCTGATTCTGACTTTGGGCAACGTCGAATTGTGGAGAACAAAAGGGGACTCGACCCAACCCACGCCGCTCCACATCACCACATCACCAAAAGTAACGCTACGGTAGGGCGTGCCACATGCGCGTTCCAGAGGCCCACAAGTGTCTTCACTCGCTTTTCGAGCTGCCAAATCGGCCAATCACATCCGTCGCCTCATCCCTCTTACTGAAGCCAAGTGTCGTTTCCGTTCACTTAGCGCTTACTTCCACACATCCTGAAGTAACTCCCTTTGCGCATTGTCGATTGCTCGTCTTGATCCACCCAAAAGCCACACAACCGAAGGTCGCAGAGCCCGTTCCCAGCATTGGACACCGCTGGCGTTCGACCGACGCGCGGCTACAGCGCCGTATCCAGCAACAGGTACAGCAGCCCTCATGGCCGTATGACTAGCGCGGGTGTCGAGCCGCCGCTGTGCATGGGGGGGGGGACTATCCGCTCCGAATAGAAGGCCGCTTCGTTCTGAAGCGAGTCTGAAGTGACGCGTCCGTATGGCGCCCTTTCGGGGAATGTGGAACGGCTGGCGGTACACCACTGCCACACCAAAGCCGCCACCTCGTCACCAGCGATCGACTGACCCTCATGCCTGCCTGTGTCTTGCGTCTGATTCCAGAGTGAAGGGGGACGAGAGGCAGCCTGCCTACGCTGGAGCTGCGGTAGCATGGGCATGGCATGCGAGCCCGAGGGCCGCGCGGCAGTCGCCGGCGAGCGCGTGATGCCGTTGGTGGGTGGCGTCTGTGGCAGCGTCCGAGCGGAAGGCGGAGACACGCTGCAGGCGGCGGCCAGTGGCGCCGTGAAGGTGGACGGCGCCGTGGCTGGCGACGTGGTGGAGGCGGCCGGAGTGCCCATGAACACGGAGGAGACGGCCATGATCCTCACGAGTCTGAGCAAGGGCCAGTTCGGAGCTGGAGGCGCTGGCCACGCGACGGGCGACTCGGATGGCGACGACATGGGCGAGTTCTCGGACGACGAAGGCGAACATGGAGACGCCGCGCAGTTCGGAGGGGGCAGCAAGGTGCACCGCGTGCAGCAGATCAACTTTGACGGGCCGAAAGGCAGCAAGCTGGACTTCACGGACGACGCCGGCTTCAGCCATCGCTTCCGCAACGAAAGCAACCGCGTGAAGAGCTTAGTGACCAAGCACATCTCAATTGAGGAGCTCCGTGCACACTTCGACCGCCCCATCATCGACGTGGCCAAGGACTTCGGCATCTGCATCACGCTCATGAAGAAGATCTGCCGCCGCAACGGCATCAAGCGCTGGCCGCATCGCCAGATCCGGTCGCTGTCCAAGAGCATCGCGTCCATGGAGGCCGCCATGCTCAGCGCTCACGGCAACGAGCGCGAGAAGTACCGCGACCAGATCGTGAACCTCAAGATGAAGCGCGAGTCGGTGATCGCCGACCCCAACAAGGACAACGCCATGCGTCCCAAGACGCCTCCGCCGTCCATGCCACGGAGCGACCTCAGCCTCAACGGCCATGGCTTGCGGGTCTCTCACCAAGCGCCTTCGAGTCCCAAGCTGTCGCCCCGTGCTGGGCCCAGCAGCCAAACGCTTCCTAGCATTGGCATCCCGTCGACGCCGACCGTCAAGATGGAGAACCTGGCGGTGGGGACGCCTTCGGCCGCTTCTGGCCACTCGAAGGGCGGGCGATGGACCAGCGAGGAGCACGCCGCGTTCTTGGAAGGCATCCGTCTGTATGGCAAGGACTGGCGCCGCGTGGCGCAGGTGGTTCGGACACGGAGCGCGGTGCAGACCCGGACGCACGCCCAGAAATATTTATTGAAATTTGCTGGGCGCTTCCCGTTCGACGCCGAAGGATTGCTCAAGGACCAGCAGCACGCGCACGTGCAGACGGCCATAGCGAGCGCCAGTCACCAGGACGTGGCGATGCTGAGTCCCACGACGAGTTCGGCGGCCAGCAGCGCCGCGATGACGCCCGCCAGCGACGACAGCTCCAGCAGCGCGTCGTGGAACGCGGAGGAGCAGAGTCACGGCCAGCTGCAGGCTCCAGCCAAGCACGGGGAAGCCATGGCCATGATCCTGAACAGCAGTCCGAAGACGGAGCCGGAGGCGGGAGCCTCGCTGCCGCCACTGGCTTCCCGCACGGCGATCAAGCTGGAGAGCGGCTCATCGACGACGGGGTATCAGCATCAGGTGACGCCGTCGGCGTTCCTCTATCCCCAGCAGCCGCAGCTGACGCCGTAGCAGCTCTGATGCCTGTTGCTGGAGCTTGAGCTAGCTTTGCTACCGCTCGCAGCTCTTCTGAGCTCGAGTCGAGGCTGTAGACGTTCTGGTAGGAATAGTTTAGAGCGGAATATAGACGATCAGCAAACTCGCTCGCCTTCATGCGGGCAGGCGCCAGAGACACCGGCCGGTACCTACAGACACCGCTGCGTGTCCATGCGCGACGGCTCCTTCAACGCCAGGGAACGTGGCGCCTCGAGTCTCGTCAAGCCTGCTACGTCTGCGTCAGACGCTCCAGCGACCGGCAGCTAAAGGGAGAGCGAGGCTTAGACGAAGGAAGCAACACGGCGAGCGGGCCGACGATGGGGAAGAGAAAATATTTATCTTTTTGTTGATTTTCTTGTTTTCATTTCGGCACATGGTGGTGGCTGGTGTCATTCCTTGCTGACCTCCCGCCGTCGAGAAGCGACCGACCGTCCAGACGCCCGCCCTCACGAAGACACCACGGGCGGGAGCTGCGAGCACGACGAGGAACGAGGGGAGGGGCGACACGCCCACGGAGAAAAGAAGACGACCTAGTGCTGCTTGGCCTCCACGTCCTTGACGAGCTTGGCGAGCTCCTCCGGGTTGTACAGCATAAAGTACTTCTCGATCTGCGGCAGGTAGTGCACCTTGCCCTTCTCCAGGTTGAACCAGTACAGGTACGACGCGTCGTTGTGCGAGACGCCCACGGTGCGCGAGCTGTGGAAGGACGGCACCAGGATCGGGTCGTCCTTCGAGTTGCCCTGCGTCTCCTCCGACTCGAGCGGGTCGCGGTTGAAGTGCGTCACGCCCAGCTTGGCGTCCTCCAGCTCGTCGCGCTCGCGGCCCACGGCGTGCTCGTCGTCGTCGGGGATGCCCGTGGCGAAGCTGCGCGCGCACAGCGAGGCCGCGGGGCGGCGGAGGGGGGCGAACACACGCGTCACGAGGCTCATACTGGCGGCTTGGGCTCGGGCTTCTTGGCGATGAAAGCGGAACTGACGGGAGCCCTTCGTTTTGTGGGGTGGGGGCCGCCCAAAGGGGGGAGCGACCGCAAGGCGAGGAAGAAACGCGCCGGATAGAAACGCAGGTAGAAACGGCCCCACACCCGCAGAATCCGCCGGTGCTTGACGGATATCGGCGCAGCACCCGCTTTGACAGGTGTGGAAAGCTGTATGAGCTGATGCGCGCTGTTTCGGTGAGGTTTGTATCGACGAGTTTGTTCACTGAGAACGCGTCTCGGCTGATAAAACCTGCGTAATTAGATAGATATGAATGTGTCAACATACACGTTTCGAGAGGTTCGGATTGAGATCACATTTAGAAACGACATTAGAAACGATGCGATCGCCCGCGCGGTTTTAAACTCGGTTCACAAAGACACGTGTGCGAGACCGTGGCGCGAAAACGAGCCATCGTCTGAATCGGCAACTTACACAAGGCGCGCAATTCCACCCAACTCCTACGGAAACCCCCTCTGGGGATACTTATCGACACGAAGAGGCGCGCAAGATCTGTGACGGTGGTGTGCGGTCGTTTGATACGGTACAGATACCGGTACAGCACCGCCAGTCCATGTTGCAGTGCTGCAAGCGCCTCCGTCCGCCAGCGTCCCCACCACTTGGCAAGCTTTATATTCACGCCGCTCTCGCTTGCTTCCAGCTGGTCAAACGCCTCTATCCACCAAGACGCCGTCATCTTCGGAAGGTCTTCATTCGCCAGCCAATGCCGCCGGGATCACGCGCTGCTGCCAGCGCTCGCTTTCTCTCCCTCCGCCTCTTGCTGGTCTCGTCGCTCGTTCGGCTGAGGGTGTGCCGGGTCTTGCGATGGCGGTCGTGTGGGAGCGTCAGTCTTCTTGAACCAGGCAGTGATCTCGGCTTTCGCAGGAGACGCCGACGACGAAGGCGCACTTGCTGCCGGGGCGGGTCGTGGTCTGGCCTGCCCAAGACCAGGAGACGATGATACCGGCGCGACGGCAGACTTCCTAGACTTCTGGGGCGTGCGCTTCTCCGCCGAGGCAACGATTGAGGTCTGCTTCCCGCCAATTGGCTGAGCAGCAGCAGCTTTGGCCTTCAACTCCTCTTGTAGTTTCTGTTGCTGCTCCTTGAGCTGCTGCTGTTGTTGCTGCTGGACGCGAAGCTGCTCTTGTTCGAGCTCGTACTCACGCGCCTTCCGCATCAACGTGGACTCGAACACCGGCTCACACAGCAACTGGCCACTGGATCCGCTGAAGTGGCCCGATGCGCAGCCGTCGCTGCTGCTGGTTGGACACCAAAATGGCCCCACGATCTGCGGCTCCAGCTTGGCCGGCTTGTCGCCCTTCGTCTTCGCGCGCTTCTTCTGGTGGAGCTGCGATGGCAGCTTGTGTTTTGTGGGCGACGACTCCTCGTTCCCACTGCCTTCCATCGGGTCGTCTCCATCCTCCACGTCGTCCATGTAGTCCACCTCATCCTCGTAGGCCAGCCACTTGTCCCCATAGTCCAAATTATCGTCGTCGGACTCGTCTCCGTCGCTCTCAGCACCTGAGAGACTCTCGCCCGGCTCTTCTTCCTCCCATTCGTCGTCGCTGTCCACCGAGTAGTCGAACTTCTTGTGTTGTGCGAACGGCCGACGGCCGCCTCGGAAAATCCGGCTCCGGGTGTTGAATGTGCCGTAGTATGCCGGCCGGTGGTTCTCGTGGAACTGCAGCAGCTTCATCAAGCCGAGCTTCGGGTCGCGGCCACGCCTTCCACTCCAGCTCTGTGGCAAATGTGCGTTTGCACGCTTCTTCGTCGCGTCTCTCTTGTCCTTCAGCGTAAAGAAGATCGATGTCTGAGAGTCACCAGGCGACGAGGACTTGCCATTGTCGTCAGAGACCACGTAGCCCAACACTGCATCCATATGTGCCATGATCACGCTGGAGGACGAGGAAATCTCCGCGATATCGCCATCCTCCTCCACTTGCTGCTCAGTTGTTGCGTCAATGGCTGAACCAATCGCGACGGAGCTGCTGCCATCGCCAGGTATCGAAGACGCAGCGGAATCCGGGCCAGAGCTATCGATGGAGCGAAAGTACGAGACGAGCGACTTCCGTCGCTTCGACGACTGCTGTTTCTCTGCCTCTAGCTCGAGTTCCCGCTTGCGCTTGTCCTCTTGCTTCGCTTGCTGACGTTCACTCTCGTGCAGCTTCTTCTTCTCGGCAGCTTGGATCCGTTCCTGCTCTTTCCGTTCTCGGTCATTCGCCTTCTGCAGCTCAGCCTCAACCGCCATCCCGAACTTGCCCACCTTGGCTTCCTCAGCACTCACCTTGACCTCGTCGACCGGTTTCTGGTGCAGCAATTGGACTACCCGCGCCAACGTTTTCAGCTGTTGGCCCAACCTCTTGCGGTGCTTGCGCATGCGCTTCACGGTCTTCTGTTCCTCGTCTGCGAAGTATTTTTCGAGGTTGCCCACCTCCCAGACCCACAGCGCATCGGCGGTTGTGTCCTCGAAGATATTGGCCTTCGCTGGGCGTACGCCGTAAGCCGTGCGCTGGGCAAGCGTCTTGATCTCCATTTCCACCAGAAGCGCTGCTGCACGATCAGCCAGGGCCTTGTCCGACTCGCTCGCTTTCTCTTCTTTCTCGGATTCCATGTCAACATCTTCAGACGCAACGCCCTTCTGAAACAGAGCCAACAGCTCACTTGATAGCGCTGAAAGACTCGTGCTGCGACCCTGAACGTTCTTCACGATCAGACTTTTGGACTCGTGTGGAAACTCGAGCGTCGAGGGGAGACCAGTCGTCTCCGCAGTGGCAGAAGCGGTCTCTAGCACCTTTCGTCCAGTCTCGACCAGCGTCTGCTGCGCCTTCTCCAGGTCCACAGTGACGTCCAAGCCGCAATCGAGTGCGACACCGAAGATCTCCTGCATCACCGCATCGCTCTCGCTCTTGGAGTGGAGCAATTGCGTGTGCTGCCGCGTCAGCTCGTCCATTTTCAGTTTGTACGTGTCCACGCGGGCTTGGGTCACCGGATCCAGCGCCTCCACTGGCGCTGGAGTCTTCGCTTCTGCGGCAGCGGCTGCCAGAGCGGCTGCCTTTTCCTTCTGCTTCTGCTGACGCTTTGTCAGTGGTTTTGCTGCAGGTGTCGAGGAGGAACGGGTTGTCTTGCGTTGCGGCTTCTTCGCATTGCCATTGACCGGCAGCTTCGGCGTCGGCTTCACTGCGTCAGAGACCGCCGAGGAGGCTGGTACCGATGCTGACGACGTCGTCAGATCGATCAGTTCGTCCCCAGTGGGTGCATCTTCTTCGTCTAAAGCCATAACCTCCACATCTAAGCTCGCTGTGACTGTAGCGGCAACGACAGCAGCAGGAGTGGCTTCCGATTGGTGGTCCGCCTCCAACTCCGCTCTCGCCTGCTTCGCCGCGGGGGTATTGAACAAATCGTCACCATCGTCGTCGTTGGAGCCGTCGTCCTCATCATCTTCTTGGCCTGGGATCATCGCGTGCGGAGACGTGAAGAGCACGACCGCGTCCTTCTTCGCCTTGGGCTTCGGCCCCGGCTTCGCCTTCGACTTGGGTTGCGCCGGCGCTCTCTTCTTCTTCGGCTGCTTCTTCACACTGGGCTTGCTATCGACAGGTGAACTCGCTCTATCCTTTACAGGCGCCGACGCTCGAGGTCGCTTGGCGCCACTGCCATTGCTATTGCTATTGGTGTCGCTGGAGCCAGTATCCCGCACTTCCGCAGCTTCAGAAGCGGACGCGACCGGAGCGCTCTCTGCGGGTTTCAGCGCGGCTTTCTGCGGTGAGAAGAACGCCGCGATTGACGCTTGCCGCGGCCCTTTTTTCTGCGAAAGACAGTCAAAGTACAGGCAGAAAACAAGGAAGACGACCATGAGATCCAATGGGCAAGTGGCGAGCGGCGAGCGGTCGCGACGCCGCATCGGGCTGCGGAGAGGCGGGTAATGCGGAGGGAGAGGGCGCGCACCTCCGCCATGCTGGAGGGGAGCAGTCGCGATCGGGCGCTTGGCCACGGACTGAGGGAAGAAGCGCGTCCTTCCTTCGGCGCTTCTGCTGTCTGGTCGTTTGGGCGCGCGGCAATCAATCGCCCGCCAAAACGGAAAGTACCGTGTAGGGCGCAGTATTCGAGGAGTCCTTGTTTCAGGAGAGTGACATCAAACAGAGAGACTACTGCCACAATCATAATCGTATTGCTCGACGGGTGAAACTTGCTACGGAGTTCAAGCCAAGCTAATGGAGCGAGTGCCTGGAGAAGGCGATCTTCAAGAGCTTCGCGCCCAGAGAGCTGTTGTGCGCCTGAGCGAGCACGGTTGTCGCGGCGTCCAATGTCGGGAGCTCAGCCAGGGCCTGGAGGTGGCCGCTCGGACTGGAAATGAGTTTCACCTTGACATTCTCGCCGCCGTGGAAAGCTCCGAGGTGCATCTTGAGCTCCTGAGGTGCAGCAATACACACCGACAGTGTCACGTGGTGGGAATACTCAGATGCATCGCCACTTTTGCACTTCGTTCTCTCAATACAAGACGACGTACCTCAACGGTAGTCGTGTCTTCCAAATTCGAGAGATGCAGGATCTTCGTGGGGCTGTAGATGTGTTTCGTGGCGTGTGCGTACTTCCCAGTGAAGCGATTGAGGTTGTGACCATACTCCTTCGTCCACAATGCATCACTGACATGCGACAAGCCAAAGAGCGAGGTCAGCGTGCACTACGACGGCTGCGGTACGCAGTGTAGCCTACCTGTTGGATGCGGGGCCCCGACGAAGAGCGATGGCTGCATTTCTGGAGAAACTGATCTCGAGAGACCGGCCCAGCAACGTAAACCCTCGGAGGTGGAGCATCGCCGACTGCGAAGCTTCTGGGCATGAGAACTGGATCAGCGCGTGGTCCTGCGCACATTGAAACACCAAGTCAAATCACGACTGCGCACTGGGGTGAAGGAGGCATCTAGCTGGTCTGGTCGCACGCACCGGCTTCCCATACAGCTTCTTCACTCGAGTCACGTTGCCGTAGCACGAGAAGAGGTTGAACAGGTTGTCGCAAGTCACGCTTTCGCGCAGGTTGCAAACGAGTAGCACCGGAGACACCGCGTCTCGCTCTCCAATCTGAGGGGCTGCAGGCGCTCCCAGAACATCGCTGTCGCCTTCCATCGTCGTGTTATCTGCCTTCCCATTGGTTTCCGACGGCATCCGATGCAAGAAATCCCTAGTTCGTGAGTTGTTCTCCTTCACGACCAGCTCTTGCTGCATGACGGAGAATCCACACAGCGCACGTTCATTAGACTCTAATCGCGCCTCAATTCTCGAACATGATAGCAGGGTTGGCGTGGAATGATAGAGGCTACCGGGAGATTCGAGAAGTTGATCACGAGTGTGCAGCAATCTGGGAATATCTGCAGCCCATTTAGCGCATTCCGTGCATGGATGGCTTCGTCCAACGAGGCGAACTGCACTAGGCACTGCAACAGCAATAGAAGCACAGTGACACCAGTAGGATCGAGAGTTCAGTGCCTGCCAAGCAGCGGCGCTTCCATTGCAGTCGAGGCAGTACATGCACCTTACCTGAACACCGACAGGCTTGACAAAGATGACGATCTTCTCCACGACTCCGTAGCTGCTGAAGATCTCATGCACAAAGTCAGTCGTGATCGGGAACGTGGGGTTCTGCACCGTCACGAGCAAGATGCGATTGGTCTTGGCTGCTTCGACATCCTGCGCCTGGTTGCGGCTACTCCGCCTGGCCAGGTTAGGATCGCGCAGTTTCTGGTTCTTGGAGTAACCCACAGCAACCGCCTCGTTCTTCTCGCTGCCTCCGATCAGCAGTGGAGTCTCCGCCAGTGTCTGCACAATCTGCTCAGCTGCGTTAACGTCTGCGACCTCCACAAGCGCCTGGATACTGCTGTTCCGTGCGACCTCCAGTGTTGTGGAGTTGAAGCCACTGTAAAGTGCATTATGTCGACGCAGTAATACGATCTTATCCACTGCAGCAATGGGCAGCAAGAGCTGGCGGAGCTTCTGTTCAGTCATGTTGGCTGGCAATCTGTCGAAGTAGAGCACCTTGGACGTCATGGCAGATGCTGACCGCAATATTGCGAGTTAGCAATTGGGGCGTCGTCAATGGGGGAGTGACGCACTCAGGTGGGATTGAGGAATCGGTGGGAGGACGTTTGCTTATCCGCTTTGCGCCGGCCTTTGGCGCGGGATATCAATCAATGCACGAATGATATCCGTACTTAGGACGTTGCATTACGGTATTTTGAGCAAATGGATACAGTTGATGTGGAGCGCTCCACAAAATGACTCACATGAACGCAGCCGATCTAACGTTTCCTCGCGGTTTAGAAACGTACTTGGTAGCGAATGGCGGTCACCCAAGTGTCGCCTCAAGACGAAGAGCATCGGATATCCTGCGAAATGTGTGCAGAAAGTAGAAGTTCTGGAACGTAAAAATGGGTACATGTGCGAGGAACAATCTGACACGAGTGGAGGTGGGTACAACACAAAATCAACTATCATGTTTGGGAAAATATCATTTGTTGTGGAGATTTTACAAAAGCTTTGTGCAGAACGGTTTTGCTCAATCGTTGATAATCGCTGGAAATCGCTGAAAAAAATCATGTATCGCGGAATATCGTTTGCAGGAGGATGTATGTGGAGACGGGCAAGAGGAGGCAAGTGTCACACACCCACTTTTGCAACTTCACCCTCCTGCCGAGCCAAATATTCGGGAGGAGTGTCGATCCAGCGCATTTGATTCTAGGCATCGTATATCGGCGGTCATGCTTGCGCTGTATCGGCTTCCTTGGCTCAGCACCATGACCCACAACACAAAATGGCGTCCAGTGCTTTATTTTATGGGGTTAACGTCGTTGAACTACCGAAGTGCTAGTACTGTTTTGCAACAGTTCGAGCACCGGACACTGGGTTACCCCCATCCCTGCTCCTTCGTCCGTTACGGACTGCCTCGACAGCATGATGGAGTGTCGCCCCATCAGCGTATTCGGCACCCACAGCAGCGACCTGCCGCATCAACACCAAACAAGGTGGCAGACAGCAAACAAGCCCACGAAGGCGGCTTCCTCGAAATCCAGACAGCGCGGACGATGTCCGTCACATAATGTACTTTTATACGTTAGTTTTTCGTCCGAACGACATTCAGCAAAATGATTACGGAGTTATCAGGTCTGTGAAACCTGCAGCCCGTCAGATCGGATATCTCAAGGGATAGACGACTACTTACTGGATTTACTGTAATAGTACATCCAACACTGCTACTACCTCCAACTGGATTTCATAAACGGATCAACTGTAACAATGCATACGATCAATGATATCATTATCGCATCCTTACATAGAGGTTGCCTCGTCGCCAGACGACACTCAGCGTTTCACATTTCCCTTGCCCTCGCTATGCTGCGCTGCCGCCAAGCCCTCTCCCCGCCGCCTGCCTGCCTGCGCTGGACACCTGACGAGGAGAAGATGGAAATGAAGAATCAAAAGAAAAACAGAGGCGAGCTGGACACGACGGTTCACTGCGCCACCGCATCCCGCCTCCACCCGACTCAGGAGCCAAAGCGCCTCGCACTTCAGGCTCCTGCATCAGAGTGGCACGCTCTGTCGCAGAGTGACCTCACAAGCTCCAGTACCGAAGAGAGCTCGCAGCTGGGGCGTCGGCGGTGGACACGGCCTTCTTTTCCTTCCTCTCCTCCCTTTGAGTTGCTCCGGAGACGCCAGTAGACAGCGTCGGCGGCTTAAAGCGGACGATATTTGGGTCGATTTCCCATTCCGGCGAGAAACGCACACCACAGAGGCAGTTACAGCTTACAGCGAGCGATGGCGTCCAGCAGCGCGTCGGCGGCGGTGACGGCGGCGATGACGACGCTTTCCTCCACGAAGATCCCCATGAGGAGGGGGCAGGCGACGTTCGCGCGGGACAAATTCGGCAATCGGCGACTGGCGAGCAGCGCCAGCAACTCGAACGCCGTGGACATGGAGAACTACCAGGGCACCATCTACTTTGCGGACGTGGAACTGGGCGGCTCGAGCTTCGTGGTGCAAGTGGACACGGGCTCGTCCGACCTCTGGATCTCCTGCTACTACGTGAGTGGCGTGACGTGCGAGACGACGTGTCCCTCGGACGCCACCACCATCTCGTACGGCTCAGGCGACGTTTGTGTGGAAGGCACGACCGCCTCACTCAAGTTCGGCAACGTGGAAGTGTCCGATTACGTCGTAGGCATCGCACAAGGTGACAACGTGATCCCGAGCAGCTCCAGTAGCTTGTTGGCGGGCGACGCGGAAGGCCTCTTCGGTCTGGCGTATGATTCGTTGGCGACTCTGCCGTCGCCTAGCGGCCAATTCATCGACTACGTCACCAGTTTCTCCATGTATCTCACGCAAGAAGACAGCTCGGACGGCAGCTTCCTCCTGTTAAATGGCGTGGACGATGCTCTCATCTCAGCCAACGGACTCACGAGTTACACAGTGGACCTCAAGTCGTCTACACCCACTCACTGGACCATCGGCATGACAGCTTTCCAGGTGGGAAACGATACGGCCGTGTTCCCGTGCTCAACGGCAAGCAGCGGCAGTTGTGACAGTATTGTGGACTCGGGTACCTCGCTGTTGGCCATGCCGTACTCGGTCTACACGAGCTTCGCGGAGACGTACTTGACGGAATGTCAGCTCTATTCCTCCAGCTCGGAGATCTACATGTGCTCCAGTGACGTGGATCTCCCGCGACTGGCCTTCACGTTCGGGGACGTGACGTTCTACCTTGAGAAGGATGACTACATCATCGATCTGGGTGCAAATATGGTGGCCGTGGAGGTGCAAGCCACATCCACCAGCAGCGGTGCTTACGCCAACACATGGATCATCGGAGAGACCTTCCTCAAGATCTTCTACACTGGCTACAACGTGAACGAGTCCGTGACCTTCTACTGCGTGGAGGACAGCACATGCACGCCCGGCTCACAAGCCGTGTCTCTGCCTGCCTCTTCCGATTCGTCGAGCGACAACACAAACGGCAACAATGGCTTCGGTGGAGACAGCAGTGGCGGCACTTCGGGTATTACCACTACCAGCAGCGACGACAAGAGCCACCTCGTGCTGATCCTGGCCATCGTGCTGGGCGTTCTGGGCTTCTTCTTCCTCATCGCAGTCATCAGCTGGCTCTTCCGCTGTATGTGCAGACGTAGATACGCCTCGCAGCACGAACGCTCGCTGCAGCCGGTTGTGGTTGTGCCCGGCGGCTACTACCAGGCACAACCAGCCATCCAGCCGTCACGTGGCTACTACGCATAGGCTCGGACTGCAGGACTGGAAGACAGAAGACTACCGACTGAATTTTGAGACCACGTATAAACTAGCTCCAACCTGGGGGAGCTTTCTGAAGAAAACAACAAATGTGTGCATCCAATTGGGCGTTCGTGTACATATCCTTATCCATTTTCCATCCCGAGGGATCTCCGCTGTGTGTTTACTTGCCGATCTGCAGCACCTCGGAGAGGCAGATGTCCAGCAGGTAGGCCGTGAGACCCCAGACGACGTGCGGACCGCCCGTGAACACTGGCGTGGCGTTGCTGGGACGCACCCAGTTCTCCGGAGCCATGAGATCACGCAGCGGAACCGTGAAGAGCGACTCCACCTCCTGCTCGTTGATCGCCACGGACTGGTCGCTCATCTCGCCGATGAAACCCACGACGGGCGTGACGGCGATGCCTGTGATGGACGTGACGCTGGACCAGTCGCAACGCAGCACGCCCAGAACGTCGACGCCCTCGGGCGCGAGCCCAACTTCCTCGTTCATCTCGCGGAGACAGGTGCCCTCAATGCACGAGTCCTCGGGGTCCACCATGCCGCCGGGGAAACACACCTCGCCCTTGTGCTTGCCCACCGTGAGCGACCGCAGTGTGAACAGCACGGACGGCTCGCCCTCGAAGGTACACAGAGGAATGACCACAGCAGCACGCTGGGAATACGCCTTGGTGATCTGACGAGGCAGACGACTCAGCCGCTTGCGAATACGCTCCAAATGCCGCGGCCCGAACGCCATCTGCAACGACGTCCGTCTCTGTGCATTCTTCTCTCGCAAGGCAAAGTCTGTCGGCATACAGAAAGAGAGCAACAACAGGTCAGTGGGCCACTATCCATCGCAGAAACTGCATTTCATATAGCTAGCTTACCATGGTAGGGTTTGAGCACGGTCTCCAGTTCGTCCAGCTTGCCTTCGCTGAGCAGTTCGGCGCACAGCCACAGCGTGTATTCCCGGTCCTGATAAGCGGCCGCGAGCGCCGGCGCCGTGTAGTTGTTCACGAGGAAGCTCGCGTCCATACGGGGCTTCTCGAACTCGCGGGCGAACGAGTGCTTCTCCGCCTTCTCGTGCTGCTCGCGCTCGTGCTGCTGCTGCTCAGGAGTGGGCGCCCATCGGTCGGAACCAGCATCCGCCTCGTCCCCAACAGCGACACCGGAGTTGCTGCTGCTGCTGTGGTAGTACAAGTGGTGGCCAGAGCCAGCGTTCTTCATGGCGGACGAGTGCGGATCGTTCTCGCTGTCTCGGAGGCGCGAAGCGCTGGCGAACTCGCGATGGACCGGCGTCGTACGCGGCCGCATCCGCATCTTCAGCACCGAAGGCGACGCCGTGGCACGAGACGACGCGTCCAGTAAGCTGCACCCGACGCGACGCATGCTCTGCTCTTGGTTGTTGTTCGGTTTCTTCGAGTCTGCTTCGTTTGGCGCTCGTTTGCAACTGGGATTTGCTTCAGCCCGCGCCTCTTGCTTCCGTGGGTACGCGTCCGCTGTCGGGATGGGCCGGGGCGCAGAACTGGCCGGCGGATGGCTGGCGAAGGAAGGGAAGGCAGACGGACGCTGCGTGTGTCTTTGGTGCTTCGGCGTCGCGTGCCGCCCAACGAAACGGTGATTCGTCGTTCGGGAGACAATCGCCATGCGGTGACCGTGCCGAATCACTGGCGCCAATTGGGGGTCGCGCCTAGCTTAGCGTGGTCGAGCCTGTTTTCGAGCGTGTTTGCCGTGTTTGACACACCAAATCCTTGGGCGGAAAGGGGAAGGAAGTAACGAATGTGATTGGATTCAGGGACGACGCAGATTAATGCATGGTCCAAGCAGAGCGATCTGACCAATCAGCGAAGAGACAGAAGATTTTACTCCTTGTGATTGGGCAATGCTTGGGTGCGTCATGTGACCCGAAACTGCTGTGAATCTCGCCGTGTCGCATTCGGTTTTTAGTGTAAAACCCATCTGGAACGGAAATAAAACCCACTCACGGTTTCCGCAACGACACCGCTGAATTGACTTCCGGTATTCTACCGGTAAATTCAGAATTCCCTCATTCGATTGAGACTAACATATAGTTTTATGTTTGCTTGAACCTAAATAATGAAGCCATAATACAAATCGGAGCACAAGCATAACTTTCTGTCGATCCTCAGGCGAATACCAACCATGTAGGCATTGACTCGCAGCACGTTGAGGGACCGCCAGCGGACAATACGCCACGTTCAAGAAGGCGATCTCTGAGCTCCACGTCGCTTGCAAGTCCCATCGATGTCGGCGGGGAATTTCTAAGAGCGGCAGCTAGTTTCCACTTTCGACTCCCCTCACAGCAATTCGAATATTACTACTATTGGCGGGTGGCTCGAAAACCTCCCTGCACTCATCTTATTCTCCTACCGCGCGACTCTTTCGCTTCTCAGCCGACTCTTTCGCAAACGAGTCGTTAGTTTCGACGATGGCTGGAGGCGAGTTATACATGACGGGGGTGCCAGACTGAAGGGCAAAGTTAGCCGGCCCACATGCATCATCCTTATTATATCGAGATCCGCTCAATTCGACACAATTATTGTCCGAGCTAAAAACACTCAAAAGCGTTTGAAATACGCACTAAACCGAGAGTGTATATGCATTGCTCGTCCAACGCCAGGATTGGCTGAAACATTGAGCACTAAACCAATCGCTTACGCTTGCTAAGGATCCTCATCCGCTCATGTCCGCCACTCCACTCCCATATTTGCCCAAGGCAGAAGCGGAGCTCAGGCACAGCTCCAGGCTCCCTCTCAATCGCCTCGTACCGCCCCATGCAGCAGCAGCAAGGCGCCGCGGCGCCAGGAGGCGGCGCAGGGGACGCAGACGGTCGCAAGGCCAAGCTGCTGGCGCTATTGGACCGCGCACGCGTGAACCGCGGTCTGCAGCCCGAGGAGCTCCCGCAATCGACCGCTGGTTGGCCAGAATCCACTCACCGCGCGGTTTCCGGCGACTGGGTGCAGCGCCCGACGTCTCCGCAGCAATTCAAGGTCGAGAACGTCCACCAAGATCACACAGACAGAGCGAACGGCAGTAATACGCGCCACGAGTGGCTCAATTCTCCGGCGAGTGGGGCCGACGGGGAGCTCCGACAAGCTCCGAAATGCACTTGCGGCCACGCTCACCAGACGCCGGTGGTCGTTTCTTCACGGCCGGTTGATGAGCACAAATCCCATCGACACGGTAGGGACCAGGGCTTCCTTTGGTCCATGGCAAGAGGCGCTCAAGGCTCCGACGACATCGTCATGGCCGTTGGCAGCCTGCCCTCGTCCACTTCCGCTAGGATGCAAGCCACACTGAGCCACCCGATCGTTTATGTTACGGACGCAGCGTCCTCCTCCGCTGCTTCAGCAATGCTCCAGACCGCTGGAGAGGGCTCAAATGACTCCGAGGCCTTGTCGAGAGATGAGTACTGTCTAGAGCCACACAATCGCATCACACACGGCCGCATTGCGGTCCTGAACCCCACCACGACCGCCTCGCAGTCTCACACTGCGGATATCGGCTCTATAAAGCAAGAGACGAAGCTTCACACGGTCAATGTGCCCTCTTTCGAGCACGATCCGCCACTTCTGAAGCAGCTCAAGCCTCTCCAAGTGCCGAGGCATCCCGCACAACACCCAGAACCTGTCGTAACCCGTGAATTGCCTGCCAGAATGGAGTCAAAACAACACAAACAGCCGCGAAAAGACGCTCCTACTGCCTCTGCTGCAGCATTCAAGAAGCTGGCGCTGCTCACTCCCGAGGAGTACGACGACTCGGAACTACATGGCGATTTCCGACACATGGTACAGCTTCTGGTCCCATCCAACGCGACGGCCGCGTTGCTGGAGCGTCGTGGCCAGCCAATCCGCGAGATTTGCCTGCAATCCGACTGCACACTATCGCTACGGGAGCCGGAGGCCTCGCCGTTCAAAGACGATCGCGTCTTGCGGATCTACGGGAAGGCGAAGGGGATTTGCCTGGCTCAGCGGCTGGCTATCGCCCGGATCCGAGCCTTCCGAGCCGAGAAACGCGACCCGAACTACATGGATTTGACTGACGAAGCGCCTCCTGTTGCGCTGCCAGCCACTTCCGTCACGAAGGCCATGAGTGTAGCGGTAGCCTCCCATACAAACGGCAAGAAGAAGGAGTTGGAGCTCACGAATCCGTTCAACTGGATGGTTGAGAGGGAAGACGTGGGCAAAATGATGGGACGCCAGGGCGTCATCCTCGCTTCTATCCGCCAAGACTCCGGCGCCTCGATCCACGTCGACGAGGACGTGGTGGCTGGCACCACCGAACGCCGCGTCACCTTGAGCGGCTCTCTGACTGCTATCGCCTCCGCAATCGAAGAGATCAAGAGCCGAGCTGGAGGCCGGCCGGAGGTCTCGGCCACCGTCTCGAACGGGAGACTCGGCCAGTACTTCGCCGTCCCGTCCCGAGCCGCCGGATTCCTCATCGGACCGCAAGGCGCGACGGTCAAGAGCATCACAGAGCGTACAGGCGCTCGGCTCCAGATCCCAGCGCTGGAAGACCTGCCTCTGGGCAGCTTCAACCGGATCTTACACATGCAGGGGACGCCAAAGCAGACGGAGCATGCCCGACGCGTGGTCGGCGGCAAGCTGCGGGACTTCCTGGCGGCTTCTCCCGATCGAAACACGCTAGCAGCCGCGTCTACCGGTCGGAAAGGGGACCTGGTGGCGGTGAAAGTGCTGCTGTCCGCGCGGATCTGCGGCTTCATGCTGGACCAGCATGGCCAGCTGATCCGAGAGATCTCGGAGAAGTCCGGAGCGCATGCGCGGTTCCTGGCCCCGCATGCCGATGACTGTCGCGTTTGCGTGTTCAGCGGGGACATGAGCTGCGTCTTCCGGGCTCAACGACTGGTCCTGCAGGTCGTGGCGGGAGATGCGATCTCCTCGAAGCGCATCGCGCCTCCTCGAAAGCGGAGGCGCCCGCAGGAGGAGGAAGTCTACGAGGAAGAGGAGGAAGAGGAGCTCTTGTATGGGGGTGAAGAGGAGGAAGCGTATTACGAGGAGCTACCTCGATTACCAGCGAGACGGCAGCCAGTCCGTCGTCAGGCGGCTGCGCGACCTCGACGGGACTATGAGGAGTATGAAGACGCCTATGACTACGAGGAGGAGGACCTCGAGCCACTGAGACAGCCGCCAGTCCGTCGTCAACCTGTCCATCGTCGTCGCCAGTTCGCTGGAGACGAGTACGAAGAGGAAGACGAGGAGGTTGTGTACGAGGTTCGTCCTCGTCCGCTCAAGCGGCAGACGATTAGACGTCGCCAGCCCGCGTCTTTCCGTCGGAGTGACTACGACGAAGAAGCCGACGACGACGAGAGCGATGGCCAGTACGAAGAGCAGCCACGACTAGCCAGACAGCAAGCGGCGAGGCGGCAGACGACGAGCTCTCGTGTTGACGGCCCTCGACGCATTCCCGTGGTCCGTCCTGGCCGCAAAGTCCAGATGGTGGCGCCCAGATCGAGTCCTCGAGAGGGACGGCCGAGAGCTCCCCCAGCGGACCGACGACGACCGAGCGGCCACGCCAACACTCGCCCCACCGTCAGCCGAGGCGGCAGAGCAATCGCCAGTCGAGGCCGCGGCAACGCCAACAAGCGGCGACGCCAATAGACCTGCTGTGTCGCTGGAAAGAGGGCGAGGAGAACGACAAGACGGGCAATCAGTCGGTGGATTACACCTTATCGTCGGACCAGGAGACTGGCTGCGGTGGCGCACGCGATGAAGGACAGACCCAAGTACAGCGGGGACTTGGGCGGCGACTCGGCGGCAGCTTTCTTGAGGTCCTCCAGCACCAGACTCGTCCCTCGTGTCCGTGGATTGGAGGCCTCCTGCTCGCTAGCGTCACCGACAGTTGAGCGACGTGTTGTGTCTCTAGTTACCCCGAACAGCCGCACGTCTGGACTGTTGGCTTCGCTGTAGCCACCGATCATGCAGTGGTCGTCCATGTGGCTGAGGCGAGAGAGCAGCACCGGCCGCTCCGTCACTTCCGCCTCCTCCTCTGCTGCTGCCTCCTCGGCTTCGCCTAGTGACGCTGCGTCGTCTTCGGCCATGGCTTCAATCGCGGATGAGGACGCCTTCTCGAACCAATCCAGGCCCATCGACACCCTCCGGCGTCGCTTCCCGTCTTCCAATGTGGCCACGTCCCCGTCGTCGGCTGCCTCAAGCTCTAGCGGAGGCAGGTCGGAGGAGAGCGCACTGCTCTTCGCAGTGGTCTCCTGACGCTTCTGCTGCTGTTGACCAAGGGCCAAGACCTCCGCCGCCGTGGTGGTGGTCGTGAAGCCGCCAGTCCACGTGGCTTTCCGTCTCCTAACGTGCGTTGCCTTGCCTTGAGTCTTGCCGTCTGCAGCACTCTGTCGTCGAAGCAGCTTGTTCTCGAGACGCAATCCCGCGACCTCTCGACTGGCGTCCTGCAGCAACTGCTCCATGTCTCGCGTCTCCTTCTCGACCGCCTCAGAGTCAACAGTTTGCCGGTCGTCTTTGCCACTCGCGTCGCTCTTCGACTGAAGAAGCGCCGCGTGCTCCAGTTGCTTCTGAAGCTGCTGCAGCGCCTTCGTGGCCCGCTCCGTCTCCTTCTGAGCCCTTGCCGTGCGGTTCTCCGCCACCTGAAGCTGCGTGCCGAGCCGTGCTTTGCTGCTTTCCAAGCTAGCAAGGAGCTCGTCACGGTCCACTAATCGAGTGTGCAGCTCATTGTTCTCCACTTCAAGACGCCGTGTCGTCCGACGCAGCGCGTCACGAGCCGCGTCGACGCTCGCGAGCTCTTCGGAGCGCTGAGTCAGTTGCGTCGATGCGAACTCCAAGTCGAGCGTGACGCGCCTGAGCTCCCTCTGCAGCGCTTCTCTCTGGTCCTGCAGCTTCCTGAGCTCCTCGTGGAGCTCCCGCACTTGCTGTTGCTCGCGTTCGCTCGCCAGCTCCAGCTCCAGACAGCGGCGACGCAGCTCGTCTGTGCGTCGACCAAGCTGCGTCAGCTCCGCTTCACGCGGCCCACACATTGCGCAGCCTCCGCTGGATGGAGATGACGCAGCACTTGTCATCGCCTCGTGAGGACCTCCTGGCCGCTGAGGTGACGACCAGGAGCCGTCCGACACGTCGACCCGCTGCAAAGCGGCCTCTAACGCCGCGCTCTGGTCGCGGAGCCGCTGGATCTCGCGTCTCGACCGCTCATTAACGAGCTGCGACGCCTCCAGCTCGTCGTGCGCGGCGCTGGAGTCCTCGTGGGCCTGACGGAGCTGCTCCAGCAGCGCATTCCCGGCCCGCGCCGCCACTCGGAGATTGTCCTGTTCGCTGGCCAGCTCCAAGAGCACGCGGGCCAGTTTGTCCGCTAGGAGCCGTTCTCGAGGCGTCGCGCCGTCCTCCTCCGCCTCCGGGTTGTTGCCTTGCTGCTTGGGCTGGGTGTCTGCGGTCTGCTCGCGGGCGGCGGCGTCTCCGAGCTGCGCATTGGCGCCAGGAAGCGCGTCGCCATTGTCGACAGCGACCAAGTCGACGAGTAACTGGCGGACGCGCTCAAGCAGCGCGTCGTCCTCGTCCTCGCGGCCGTCGACGTCGCTGGTGTCGGCCTCCTGCTCCATCCGGTCGGCGCTGGACAAGCGGAAGCGACTGGAGCTGGAGCTGGACCGTTGGTTGGGGCTGTTGCAGGCCATGCTCAAGCGCAGAAGGCGGCGGTTGCGGAGTGGCGTCGTCAATGAGCAGAGGGCGGACCTGCTGGCGGCGGCCTATTGCTGGAAGGGGCGGTGCTTAGTCGGCGGGAGCGGCGCTTCGGCGGGGGTGGCGAGCGGAGCTCTTCGTTAAATGGATGTGGGTGACGTGGGTGTCGCGTGTGTAACCCAGCTGCTGGATAGTACGGGGGTACGTTGTGGTTACGTCCGCTCGCTAAGTTCGCAGCCGTTTAAGAGTGGGTATTGTATACTGTAGGATACAGCATACGACGTCACTCGGCTATTTATACCTGACCTCAGTCAATGGCATGCGGCTCCTCTCGCCGCCGCAACTCGCCATCTCGTCGCTTGTCGAAGCTGGCTGCACAGCCTCTGAGCCTCTTGCTGGTCGTCTCTGCCGTCCAGCTGGACCGTCGAGATCTCGTCTCGTCGTCCGTCTGGCTGTCCCAGTCCTGTCGTTCTTGGCCGTAACCTCAACGTTGAAGGAGCCGGCGTTGTAGACGAATGGCGCATCTCAGTGAGTCACCCGCCTCTCCTGCTGCCGCCGGACCCATCAACCAATACGAACTCTTAATCAACCTTCGCTCTGTAGGCGAGCGGCATGGCGAAGCTACGCGTCGACGTGCCGAGTTGTTGCGTGAGCGAGCGCAGGCTCTGGCCATCCGGACCGGGTACCCGGAGGTTTTCCACCGCGCTCGGTCGAATCACTCGGCTTCTACCTCGACTACCGCGGCTGCGGGGGACCCTAGCGACCAATTAGCGCCCGCTTCAAAGAGCGGCGGCGCACACGAAGACAGCTATCCTTACCATCGCCGCCTTTCACCCGAAGAACTCGCGGAATTCGTACGTTTTCCCAACTAACTCTCGTCCTCCTGGTACTAAACCTGACCCGTCGTTCTCTTCAGAGCCGTCGATGTGAACAGCGTGTGGCGATTACGCGAGGAAAGGAGCTTCAGGCGCATCGACAAGCGCTGGAGTTCGAGCAAAAGCGACTTCAACGTAGCCAACTGGCAGGCGAGGCAGCTCCAGCCCAAGCCACGCAGCGCCTTCGGAACCGACGCGAGCAGCTCCGTCGAACGGCCGAGGCGGAGCTGGACGCCCTCGTGGCTCAGCAGGACTCGTCCCTCGACGCCATGAACATCGCGAGGCTGCTGTCTCCTCGGTTCCAAGAGCACGTGAGCTTCGCGCCTTCCGTGGTGCAGTACTCAGCCGAGGACGAACGTGTCAAGCACTTGCTTACGAATGACCGGGTCGGGTCTTATTACCAGTAAAAGCACGGTTGCTTTCTTTTTTCGCTGCGTTTTACCAGTGAAAAGCCAAGCATATTTGCCTTTTGCCAGTAAGAACATAATGAAGTGCTGGAGTATTCGCGTTTTGCCAGTAAAAACAAGGATACTTGTTGAAATGACTAGAAAGCGCCACGAAGACTGCTCTTGTGCTTGGCTAGCGCGTTGCCATACTTGCTGTGCATGGTTGGGCGGCGGTGTTTATCGGTGGCAGGTTCACAAGGCTCCAGTTCTCGCTGGTAGAAGTCCAGTTGCGTCTGGGTCGAGAAGCGGCCGGCCATGTAGAGCTTGTACCGCTCACTGTCTGCCGCCTGCGACGTGGCTTCAGGCTGCTCTTCCCACTTCCGAGCGAGCGCTTGAAGCGGATTGGGAGCAGCTAACGGCAGCCGACGCTCTGGCTTCGTGTACTTCCGTGAGAGTTTCTTGGAGACTCGAAGTAGCTGGCTCTGCAGTTCGGTCTCTTGTATACGCAGAGCTATACACTCTTGCTCCTCGGGACCTGGCACTCGCTGGACTTGTCGTCTATTTCCGCTGTTGTTGGTGTCCAAAGCCACATCCAGAGCGTCTTGTTGGCCTATGAAGCCGCCGCTTGGTCGTCGAACCAGCTCCGGAGCGGAGATAGAAGCGTGTAAACCACCGATATCGACGTCGATAGTGCGAATAAGCTTGCCGGCGATGAGGCGGCGTTGTACGGGGGTACCATGCACGAACTTGCTCTTCTTGGGCTTGAGGAGCTGCCCGCCGAGCGGCGGAGGGTCCATGGGCAAGCCCAGTGTCGTCATGTCATGTACACGGGGCTCGGTGGTCTGTACAAGTCCAGGAATGGAATGCGGTCGTTTTCGTTAGAAGAAGAGTCAGGAAGGCCCAGAGATTCACGGAGGACTCACTCGATGGCCTCGTCGGGCGTCCGCCATCTCAGCCTTGGCCAGCTGCACCATTTCCTGGCGGATCTTGGCCGGAGCGAGCTGGACGCGCTGCGGACAAGCCAGCAGATCCAGCGTCGACAGACCCTTCGGAGGTTGCCGCATGAATCGCTCCAGCACCGCGGCCGAGTCCGAGCGCACGGTAGCGACCATGGAAGACGTGCTGCCTGCCACTTCATCGTCTGGCACCATTAACGACTGCATTGGCACCAAAAGCTCCAGAATGGCGGAGCCAAGTGTGCGGCGGCACCAACTGATGTCGAAGACGTCGGCCGATTAAAAATAGGGAAGGCTCTGACAGCCAGCTGTCATTCACTTCGAGGAACTCGGAGACTTTCGAGTCTTCCGGGGATCAGATCCTCAAGGTCAAGCCCGAGTCTCCCTCCAGTCTCGCAGCTTGAAGTCGAGGAAGCTCCGGGTCCTGACGCCATTCCCTCGTCTTCTTCATGGCGGTATCGGATCGAGCTGGCAACACCAGCCTCCGCTTCTCTATAGAGATCGCCACATACTAAATCACAGCCTTCAGCTTAAGCCACTCTCCGTCCAGCACGCAACCAGTACTCCAGTCCTCCTCGCCATGATTCGGCCGGTGTCGGAGCTGCAGATGCAGCGCAGTGGAGCGTCGCAGCTCCACCTATCGACTTCGCCTCGTAAGTCGACGCTCAACTCGCTGTCCCTCTCGCCATCCAAGACACCGCCCAAGTCGCCAATCAAGAAGCACCTGCAGAGCTCCTGGGCGTCCGATGTCGCGTCTGCTTCTGCCGTCGCCTCTATCGCGTCCAGCGACGACTTGGACTTGGACGCCGGACCGATGCGAGCCACTCTACGAGCCTCCGTGCTCCAGGCGGTGCTCCGTCTATTGGACCAAGACACTCGAGCGTTGGCTGGAGCTCGCGAGGTGCTTCAGGTTGCCTCCACACTGCCTCTAGCCGAGCCAGACGTCCAACGCGCCTGCGTCCAGGCGCTTCGTGAGCTCCAGAACCCCATGCCGCCTTCTTTCGTCTACAGCAGCGGCGAGTCGGTTTCCAACGAGAACTGGAGCGCTACGGAGGCATCCGCCACTTCGTCAGAGCCGCATCTGTCCATGGAGAAGCGCAGTGGACGTGTCAAACGCCAGGGAGAGCTCGGATCGCTGCACCATTGCAAGGAGTTCCTGCTGGCGTGTGCCAACGAGATCCACGAGCTGGAAGACGTGTATCCGGCCGCCTTCGACTACGCGGAAGACACGTCGTCGTCCATGGACCTCCCGCCTTCGAAGCGGCCATTGGTTTGCCAGCATTGCACCGCCGCCTTTGACTACGCGTCGACGGTTCCTGAGTCCTCGTTCAGCTCATTGGATGACGAGGACGACGTGCGAGCCGACCAAGGCTCGCAGTTCTCCGAGATCCTGCATCGAGCCGAGTACATGAGCGAAACCTCGGACCAGTTCAGCGAGACGGAGTTCGAGATCGCTCGTCCCTTGCTGACTACTCGGGGTCGTTCGCTTTGTCGCCAAGTGCTTCGGGCGTTGCAGCAGAACGTGCAGACGCAGACCCGTCGAGGCAACGCGCCGAGTCTTGCGGTCAAGTTCCGAGCCTTCCAAGCGCTCAAACGCGAGGCCACACTCAAACGCAAGCGCGTGGCCTTCCAGCACCTCAAGACGCGGCTCCTATCGCAGCGTAACCTTCTCGGAAGCGGCAAGTACCCAGCCAAGACCACGACTTCCATCCGAGCTCTGACCCGGGTGATTGTGAGCCACGCACTGCTCAGGAACGCGGACGTGCTGCTGCTGTTGCTGGCCCTTGTCTTCCTGGCCAACCTGCCGACCCAGTACATCCTCTAGATCCACTCGGACAGTCGAGAAGAGAGCGAACGTTCAGGATCTCAACATAAATTACATCAGGCGGCGACTAAGTACCTCTCCAGATTGCCTCTTCTCCTATACGTTGCTCTCGGCTATCCGATGGCCTACAAATTGCCGGACGACCGCATGAGACCGCCGCTCTTGCCGGCGAGGAACGTGCCGCTGGGCACCACAAAGTCCGTGAAGCGGCCGAAGCCGGCGCCCTGAGCCGCCAGCGCCACGTGCAGACAGCGCAGCCACTCCTTCATCTCGGCTTCCGTGTAGGCAGAGAACAGCACGCGGCGGTTCTTCCCGCGGATCGCGAAGCGCCACATCGTGGCCTGGGAGCCGTCGAACACGGAGTCTCGGGGCATGATCTCGATGCTTTTGGCGTTGCATTTCGCCAGGTCGATCTCGCCGCGTTTCCGCCCGTGCTCTTCCCGGTAGAACGTCATCTTCGCGCTGGTTAAAACGACGAAACGCACTTTCCACCCGCCAGCACGCAGGCCGAAACCCTGTTTAAACAGCAAACCCGATTTAATCACGCCGCCGCGAGGGACGTTCGCCGCGCGCACCATGACGCTCTCTCGGGACAGCGAGAAGCCGTCCTCGTCCACGATGAGCGTGCGGGGCAGTCGCGTGGGGTCGCAGATGATGGAGTCGATGTCGTTGTCGTCGTCTTCGCTGTCCAATCGCTCCAACAACGGGATGGGGCCGGACGCTGGCATGGCCATGACGGCTACGGCCGACTCGGCGCGATTCAAGCGCGTCTCTATCTCCTCTTCGACCGTGGAGGGTGCGCGACCAAGCCGCTGGCCGACAGGCGAAGGCGTGGAGGCCAACTCGTCCTCAGAGGCCTCGCTGCTCTCGTACCAGTCGTCGGAATCCGCGTCCGAAGCGGCCACGGCGCCCACAGGAGAGCGGGCCGGCGGCTCTTGGCCGCTGTTGCGACGCGCCACGGCCTGAAGAAGCTGCTGCTTGTACAGCGCGTTCTGGTGCTGTTGCTGAGAGACGCGGAGCATGCGCGACGGTCGGAAGGCTAAGAGACTGGGCCGCGGCAGGAGCTCCTCGGCCTGCGGGTCCATCATGGCGGGCACTTCCGGGTCGAAGCGGTCGTAGTAGAGGTCCTCCTGCCAGTGCGGCAGGCTGTCCAGATCGAGCTGGGGGGTGAATACCGCGGCGGCGGTGGACGTCGACGAGTGATGCCTCGGCGCCATATTGGGACTGGCGCGGGGCCGCAGTATCGACCGGTTGATAGCGAGCGAGTGCCGGAGCTCTTCGGAGCTGGCCGATCGATCAGGTTTTGCTCTGCCCCGCAAGAGGGAGCGACGGCGTTGGTAATGGAACTGGACACTTGGCGGCGGAGGTACTGGCTAAAGTGGTGAGCTGGAGACTTGATATCCTGTGGGAATGAATGTGAGTCAAACTGCTTGGGTTGAGAAGTTGGAGGGTGGATTTTGTGTTGATGCTGCAAGACCTGCAGGAATAGATATTGTTGGTGGATAGCTGCGCAGTTTGGGCAGTATTGCGCGGGAGTGTCTGACTCGCAGAGGCCACTGGAGTGGGATTCCGAACGGGCAAGGGCGCACGGACAAGGGCCATATCTCATGCGCAAATATACGGTATCGTGGTGCAGAGCCGAGGCGACTGGAGTGGGCAGGGAAGGGGTGCGACGCTGGCAATGGCGAGCGCGGATTGGCAGATTCGCAAATTGGAGAGCCACTTTTGCCAGAACCAGCATGTTTCGCCACCAAAACTGAGTTGCAAACGCACCGGACGGAAATCCTCAGTCGGCTGAAACAGAACAAATCAAGTGTTCAAACTGCGTCGGCTGGCCATTTAGCCGATCGCCTCCATGCTGGTACAGTCAAAACCTCGGAAAAAAGAAGGCGGGAACAGCCGCGAAGGTGTTCGTAAAATGAGAAACTCGTGCTGTCCACTGCGAATCCACGACCTTTCCAGCCGCTGCCCAGCAGTCTGGTGGATTTTTCGCTTCGACTCAGATGCCCACCAGCGAAAAGAACCAAGATCGAGTGGTTTGGGGGAACTTGCACCCCTTCCAAACGGGATTTTGGCTGTCTCACAACGGAAGAAGGAGACAAATGGGAGAGATGCCTGGAATTTGCACTTCGTCGTATTCCGATATTCTCTAGAAAAGGCAACGGCGCTATTGGCGAAATGTTGCAAGCCAACTTGCCGTGGGGTGAAAAGCATGCTCACCTCACCGCACGCGCTGGTTTCTTGGAGGATCGGGGCAGTGGGAGCGAGCTTGCTCAAAGGTGGGCGAGATTGTCCCATTGTGTCGCTATAGGGATCGGCGCTTGCCGCAGGCCTGCTTGCGTGGGGTGTCGGATGGTCCCTCCCTTCAGCCACCACTTTTGGCACGCGGCAACCTCCGAACCCAACCCTGGCTTTCCGATAGGCGATTGGCTTTCGTGACCTGCATTTGCTTGACAGGTTCCACTGCCCCATCCCTAAATGTGGAACCCTACTCCACTGCAAACCACTCCTGTCTCTCGCACACAAACTGCAACAAGACCACCACACAACTGTACCGGTAACCTACCGGTATGGACGAACCCGACTTGGTACACCATCCATCTGAGTACAGCGCGGTCTACTATATCCGTGACAGGCTCTAATAGAGCTCCCCTCAGCGCCGCCAAGGAACGCCTAACGCCTTCGACCAAGTTGGAGGCCAATGGAGGCAATCAGCTTCAAGAAGAAGGCCAGGCGCTCGACGGTCGGCAGGAAGCGGCCGCAGCGACCGGTCGATGACGACGACGAGGCGGATGGCGTGAAGCGGGAGGCGGAAGCGCCGGATCTCGGCGGGGAGGAGGACGCCGATCAGACGCAACGCACGATCGAGGAGGTCCGCGAAGACCAGCGGCTCCGTGCCCAACTGCTTCGCGAGGGACTGGCAAGTCACAAACCGGTAGGTGGAGGAGCTTCCAAGAAGGCGAAGCAGGCGGAGACTGGATCTGCAGCTTCGGATACGCAGCAGTACGGCCTGCACGACCCGAAGAAGGACGGGTCGGCCAACCAGAAGCTGTTGACGCTGCTGGACGGCCAATTCACGGGCCAAAGTGCCACGTCGGAGAAGGATCAGCACGAGGAGCTCATGAACAAGTACATTGAGGAGAAGCTGCAGAAGCAACGGCCTTCCGACGGTCAGCAGGACTCCACCAGCAGTAGCGACGCGGCCGCAGCGGCTCAGAGCGCCGAAGACGCACTGTTCGCCTTGCCGGCGCATTTAAAACCTGACGTGCCAGTCCGCCATGCCGACGATAGCGGCGAAAGCGGCGGCATGCTGATGGGGAACGCAGGCATCGCCGAAGTGGAGCTGCCTGCCTCATACGCCGAGAAGACGGAGCAGGCGACGCTTCGCGCGCTGGAGGCCAGTCGCTCGGGCGCCAATAGACACGGAGGCGTCGGCGGACTGGCCAGTTCGGCGCTGCCCGCCAACTTCAGCACGGACTTCAACCGCCATCGCAGCGATTTCGTGGCGGATCTCAAGAATATGCGCAAAGGTGAGAGAGAGGCGTTGGGTTGGGTTGTGCGTGTTGTCGTGGGTACTTAACGAAGGGCTGGCGTTGTGGTGTGTGTGGCTTACTGATGCAGACGAGCAGCGCGAGCGTGGCTTCCGCAAAGGTGCGATGGTGAATCTGAGTGTGGAATGGCTGCCCAGCGTGTAGCAACAATGGAGTTGTTCCAACTGACATCCTGATGTGAACTCGTTGTTGATTGGCGTGTTGCAGTCGGCAAGAACCAGGCCAGCGACGACCGCGCCGTCTCGCGCTTCCGCAAGTTCGAGAGTCGCCGGACCCGCAGATAGAGCGCAATGCAGGCACGATCTGGTCTGGGTGGTGTTCATCGCAATCTTCAACGTCACCAGTTACTTCAGCACACGCATTATGCCAGATGAGAGGTTTATGCAAGTCCCAGTCGGTTACTGCTGAGTTACGTTATCTGAAGTAACGCGTAGACGAGGTACACTGTACCCCTCCCTCGGCTGACTCTTTGCGTCCGGTTCTTTCTGGATCACAGTGCGTATCCCTCGAAACGACAGTTGGAGAGCTCCCATTGGCCACATCGCTCCTCAGCTCCGCTCGGCCACGTTGCAGGTCGGAAGGAAGCGAGCGGCGAGGCCAGAAGCGAAAGCATGAGCTGGCTGTGGGGGAACGAGACGACGGAGCAGGCGCAGATCGTGGTGAGCGCGCTGCAGGGCGAGCTGGATGAGCGCGAGACGAAGATCAAGGCGCTGGAGGCGGCGCTGCGGCGCGAGCAGCAAGACTTCACGTCGCTCTTGCAGGACGAGGTGAAGGAGCTGGAGACGCGGCGCAAGGCCATCGAGCAGGAGCTGGCGGGCGTGGATGCGCTCATCAAGGAGAAGCAGCGCCTCATCCAGCGCAGCAAGAGCGATGGCCAGAAGAAGAAGAAGAAGGCCAAGAAGGCCAAGGCTGCTGGCTCCTCCGCCGTTTCGACGCCGGTCGCTTCGCCCAGAGCCGCAGCAACGGACGAAGAGAAGCCTGAAGCTGCGGCGGTGGTCTCTCCTAAGGCGAAGTCGAAGCAACTGAAGAAGAAGAAGTCTGGAGGCGCTGTGGGGTACGTAATAGCCTGCGAGAGATGGCTCAATTTGCAGGGGAAAGCTGACCTTGTTGAACGTAACCCTCTGTTTACTATGCGGTACAGCGCGGCTCCTGCCACTCCAGACGCCGTCGGATCGAAGACAGTGCTGCCTATGGACGAAAAGCTGCAGAAAATCGCGAAGGAAGAGCCCAACGTGGCCTTCATCATCCAGCGCAGCACCGTACGTCGCGTTCCATTCTTCATGTCGGTGTAACCACATGTGGGTTACGCGTTCGCTCGTTAACGTATGTGCTTTGGCTTGTTCTCTAGAACGCCAATACGGTGGTGTACGCCGGTCACAAGACGGCGACGGGCTCGGCACTGGACCCGGAGAAGCCGCTGGGTGTGTACTGGATCATGTACGAGAAGGAAGGCGCGCCTCGTGAAGACCTCAACATGATCGAGCGCAACACGGCGTACGGCGTAACCTGCAGTCCCTCGAACGTCGCCGGTCAGTTTATGGCAGCGATTGCCTCGCTTCGAGACCGCGACTGCATTCTGCGTCTGGATGCGCATGGCAACGTGATGGCGCTGACCACCATCAACGGCAAGAAGGGCATGCTGCTGCGGCGCGTTTACGTGCAAATGACCACGAGTTGGGGCATCCCCACGGTGGATTACGTCGAGATCTTCGGCGTGCACCCGACCACGTTCGAGCCCGTGTACGAGAAGAAGAAGAACAAGTAGAGCGTACGGCGTAGAAGATGAGGTGAATGTGTGGGGATTGCTGTGCGTTGGCTTGGTCTGTAGTGTTCTCAGTCTCCTAGAAAGCCCGACGCATCATGACGAGAGCAGCACCGGCCAATGTGGTGCCCAGTACCCCACGTAACACGTCCTCGGGTACGTCGTGGGTTACGTATTTGGAGGTGAAGTAGACGCCGAGGGCCAACGAGCCACCGACGCGAGCCGCTGTCGGCAGATGAATGGACTTGGCGCGTAGATTGAAGTACGTGGAAGACGCGGCCGTAGGCACCACGGAGATGAGCGACGTGCCGATGATGAATTCCTGCGGCATGTCGCTGGCTGCCGTCAAGTACGACGTGATGAGGATGCCTCCGCCAAGGCCGCAGAGGCCCGAGATGAAGCCCGCGGCGGCTCCAGCCAACACGTACTTCGCGTTGGCGGTCGCGAATCCCTGCCAGTCACGCGAGGCGCGCTCCATGTAGTCGGCCGACGTGGCTGCTGCTGACAAACGCGTGTCATTGCCACCTTCGGCTGCGATCTCCGCGTCGATGGCACGTTGCTGGCGCACGTAGAACTGGAGATCCAACGGGTCTTGGCCGTCGCTCCACTTCGGGAAGTACTTGCTGTTCTTGAGGAAGATCAACGGCGAGCACAACAGCATGGCCGAGCCAACCACGAGCGAGAGTTTCTTGCTGGTCAGGCGATGAGCTGTCCGAACACCGTAACCGGTGCAGATGATCGCGGGGATCGTAGTGGCCGCTGCTAACGGCACGTTGCAGGCGCCCGACTGCAGATGGTTCCACGCTCCAACAGACGCAGCCACAGATACAGCGCCTAGAGACGTGCCGTTGATCGCCTGTTGCGGCAGCGTCGTGAACTTGGCCATGGCCTGGATGGACGGAAAGCAAGAGGTAAGAGGCGATTAGTTTGGGAGGTTGCAATGGAGCTGCCAGCTCGAGACGCACCGGGATGAGGATGATGCCGCCGCCCACGCCCGTGAGAGCCGAGATGACGCCCGCGACGCCGCCTACGAAGAGCCAAAGCGGTTGGATACGTGTCATGTTAAACGCGTGAGGATGAGCGCACGGCACCGCTGATGGTCGTTACCGGTGGCGATGCCGACGGGGAGCGGCATGGAGGCGCTCACGGTCCGCTCCTTCGGCGCCGAGCACAGCACACGGCGGCCGGGGACGCTGTTGCGCGGCGCGTGGCGGAGCGCCGAGGCGCTGGAGCGGCGGAGCGTGGTGGCGAGCATCTTCCGGAGTGAGCGGGCGGCTGGGAACAGAATGGTCCGAAGAGCTGCTGGCCATCTCCTCTGATATAAGTATAGTGTGGAGGTGATGTCGAAAATGGGTTGCTGGGAGGGAATCGTGTTGGAGAGGTTAATTGCCAGTGTTTCGAGAAACGGATTAGAGAGGGAGTTGTCAAATATGAGCTTGAAGAGAGTTATCGGTTTTGCAAGAGTTGGCACTTGACCGTTTTGTCCCAGGGTTTGTTTTTGAGGGTTCTTGGTACCGTGTATGCGCATGCAACGTCACTCGAGTGACGTTGCAAGCCGGTAACGGTTGAAACCATAAATAACACATCCATCCGTAATTAACGTTGTGGAGTGATCTCAATCGAACGCCTGCCGACCAGACGCGAACGCCGACCATGCTTCATGCAGCGGCAATGAGGAACATGCGGCGGCGACTGTTGTCGACACATGGAGAAGGAACCGAGCCGCTACAGACCGTCAAGAAGGTTGCCGAGGCGAGAGAGACTGAGAAGACCGACTCCCATACATCAGACGTCTCTGCCGACGCCTCCAGCGCCCAGGAAAGCAACCCGATGAGCCACTTCGCGGCGTTCTCCAGTATGGATCACTACGTCGAAACGACGCTCCTCCACTACCGCAACGATAGCTCCAAGACTGCAGATGAACCACAAGAAGATGATCAAACCCACAAGAAACCATAGCTCGCTCACTCTCCGCACCAATATGCAAGCTGCACAAGTACAAGATCATGTGTTTTGCTGCCATTTCCCAAGAAAAAAAAATATAAAATCCCCTTTGTTACGCACTGTGGTCCTTGCCCGTGGTGATGCATGCGGCTAAATGAGCATCACCATGGGCTCGCCGCCGTCGCGGACGTACATGAGCTTGTTCTCGTCCTCCAGCGCGATCAAGACCTTCTCTAATTCGGCGCGCGGCACCACGTCGCGACCTGAGTGGCCGCGGTTGAGCCGCGCCAGGATATCCGTGAGCTTCAGGTTGTCGTTGTCGTCGGCCATGTTGGACTCGCCCATCTCCGAGAGCACGACCAACACCTCGTCGGCCAGAGTCTCCGTGCTGTTAGGACAATACACAAAGCATTAGCACACCCAAGGATGGCACGGATGCATCACAAAGATGGCGGGCGACGTACCTCCATGACGCACGGTCTCGTTTCCTCGAGAGCGAGTCCTTCTTGCCAGCTGCAGGCTTCTCGGGTGTCACTGGAGTCTCGAGGTCCAGGTCCTCCATCGCCTTCACGCTGCCCGCCACCGGCTGGTCCGGAGTATGAGGAGCCGCTACTGCTGTCGGCAACTCGGAAGTCACATGCGGCTCGGACGCTTCGTGGTACAGAGCGAAACTCATGAGTCCCATGGCCTTCTCCGCGTCCACCGTGTCGATGGACTTGCTCAGTCGTGACTTGGCATGCGCCGACGCCAGACGAATCAGCGTTTCCAGACTACGCGCCGTCACCGGAAGCGTGCGTGCGTTCTGCTGAGAGCGAAGCTCCGCGTAGCCCTCGGCGATGAGGTCGATGGCACTGTCGGTCAGCACCGGCTGGAGCCGCGTCTTGGCATAATAAATGTACTTCTTGAGGAAATCTAGCGTCAAGATGCCGTTGCCGCTGCCTGCGTAGGAGGAGGACTGGTACCCGCCGTGCAGCAACGGGTCGTACTTCTGGAAAATGGACTTGGAATCGTCCGGCCGATCGCCCGACGCCTCACTCAGGAGCGCCATGTGGTCCGTAGAGCTCACCTCAAACGAGAGAGGCACGCCCTCCTGGCCTGGGCGAGTATACCGATGCATACGCAACACATGGTCCGAGATGTTGCGGTCGGCACCGCGATCCAGACGGTCCAGCACCACGAACAGCAAGTCGAAACGCGACAGCAGAGAGTCCGGGAGGCCGATGTTCTCCTGCGGCTTCTTGTTCTTGTTGTACTGGCCGTACACGGGGTTCGCCGCCGCCAACACACTGCATCGCGCGTTCAACGTGGCGTGGATTCCTGCCTTGGCGATTGTCACTGTCTGCTGCTCCATGACTTCGTGGATAGCCACCCGATCCGCTTCACTGTAAGGCATCGTCAAGTTAGACGGGATATCAATTGCAGCGTTTCAGGCCCGGTAGCACGGCCGTACCTCATCTTGTCGAACTCATCAATACACACAATGCCTCGGTCTGCTAAAACCATGGCGCCAGCTTCCAGTCGACGCTCCTTCGTGTCCGGGTCGATGGTTACCGCAGCCGTCAAACCAACGCCAGATGAGCCACGCCCAGTCGTGTTGACCGCCAAAGGCGCAATCGTCCGAACGAAGCGCAGCAGCTGCGACTTGGCTGTCGATGGGTCGCCCACCATCAAGATCTGTGTGGGTGAGTGAGTGGAGGGTGAGCACTCATTTGGACCAGAAAGCACGGGTGAAGAAGCACGGACTCACATTGACGTCACCACGGAGATGCGTGCCGTTCTCGAGATTTTTCTCCACGCCGCCAAGCAGTTGAAGCAGCAAAGCCTGCAGACGAATAAAATTGTCAGGTATCTGTGAATGTCGCCACGGCTTAGCATAGAGGCACCAACACCAGTCGTACCTGCTTGATCTCGGCGTGTCCGTAGATGGACGGCGCGATGGACCGCGCCAGCATGTCGAACGAGTCTTCCCGTTTGGCGAATTCGCGGATATGCAGAAGATCGTCGCCTGTCATGACGATGCCGTTTACTTCCTTGCCCAGCAGCTGGACGTTATTGGCGATGAGAACCGTCCGGAACACCGCTGTTTTGGCTGCCGTGCCATTGCCGCCCAGCGGGCGGTAGATACCGATGACGCGCACGCGGTCGCCTGGCTTACACTTGTCCACGATGTCGTTCTCCACGATGACCTCGCAGGAGCGCGGGAGCTGACCGAGTGGCGCCGTCTCGGGCGTCTCCTGCATGCTGAGCATCTGGTAGTCCTTATACTGTGAGAGGCCGAACTCCGTCTCGAGAAAGTTGCCATTCTCGTCCTTGGTCGGGTACACACTGGACGTGGGCGCCCCCGTAAGCGACGTGTTGTCACGGTACACGCGCGACAGGATGGCGTTCGTCTCCTTGCAATAGTGGACGGAGCGCACCACCTTGGGCCGCACGGCCGAGCACTTGGTCACGATGCCGTGCACACACACCATCTGCGTCAGATACGACGCCAGCAGACCGCGCGGGTTCACGTTGTGGTGGCCGAAATCGCCCTCGAAGCCCACGTGGAACTGCATCTCCTTGGTGGCTTCGGCCTCTTTGCTGCCGTACATGCTGTCGAAATTGAACACCAACTCCTTGATGGCGTCTTCGAACGGCGGCACGTACTCCGCCGGGTTCCGCAGGATGCTACAGACGTTACCGCATCATACGTATGAGCAAAAACCTGCCAAAGAGAGGGACTGGGAGACAGAGCGAAGGCGGAACGAACCGGTTGGCGATGTTCTCCTGGCCGCCCGCGGCCGAGTCCGTGAAGGAGCTGTCGTACTCGCGCAGGTCGTTCAGGTCCACGACAAGACGCGAGTTCTTCTGACTCATCATCGTGCGCAGCTTCTCCGAGTAGTTCCCGAAGCCATCCTATCCAAGCCAAGCCAAGCCAAGCGCCACACACGGAAAGTGAGTGGGTTGCAGCGCGAAACTGCCGCGTCTTGCGGCCAGCGACGCCGCTCCGGGCCAGAGAGACGCACCTCGTTCTCCAGGAAGTGCTGGAAGTAGTTCTTGTGGCGGCGGAAGGCCTCGTCCAGCGCGTCCTGCTGCAGTTCCATGGCGGCGTCGGACTCGAGTGCCGCGTGCTCTTGGGCTGTTGTGACTTCTGACCACGAAGCTCCGCGCGCGCGCGCAATTTGGTTGCTCTCCCCCTTGGGAAACTCAAACCGCGAGATTTTCAAAATTTTGCGAGGCAACACACCGGGATATACCGGTATGTGCCCAAACAACGCAGCAATTTTGGAAAAATCAACACGCAGATTCAAATTTTGAGAGTTCCCGCGTGGTAAAGCGTACTGTGAAGGGCTGTTTAGGTATGTGTTCGTATACTTTCCAAATCAAGATGGCTTGTAGCGCAAAAATAAGCAATACTTAAAAGAATATCCTGTATACACGACGGAGATGGGAATATACTCACTGGTATACCTGAACCTCCAAATCAAAATAGACTGCATGGACAAGTGTCCATCTTATATTAAATACGTACAATATGGGAATGCAAATATGTGACGTGTGAGACGCCACCTCGTGGCTACATGACGCAGCACACCTCCGAGGTGGCACGCACGACGTGCTTCTTCACGAACAGATAATTGTGCGGCCGCTCCTTCTCCAGCGCCGCCTTCTTCCGCTCCAGGCCGGCGATCTCCTCCCGCAGCTTGAGTCGCTCCTCGTCCCCAAGCCGAGCCATGCGTTCCAACTCGCCGTTGATGTCCACGAGCTCCGTCACCTCCGCGCGATGGCGTTTCACGGTGCCACAGATCCACAGCACAAGCTTCGAGTTGCCTCGCAGCGACTCGGGGATATCCGATAGCCCGTCGTTCCCCTCACAGCCGACTTCTTCCAGCTTGGGGCAGTCGCACAGTGTGTGTGGCAACAGCGTCAGCTTGTTGTGGCGAGCGTTAAGCACGCGCAAGTGCTGGAGACGACCGAGCTCCAAAGGCAGCGACGTGAGGTCGTTGAAGGACACGTCCAGCTCTTCCAGCCGCTCACAGTATTGCAGCTCGCTTGGGAGCTCCGCCAAGCGGTTGCGATGCAAGTCCAGCTTGCGGAGCTGCACGCATCGCGCGATCTGTACGGGCACCGTTGAGATCCGGTTGTTGGCCAGTAGAAGCTCACGGATCAGATACAGGTTGCCCACGGTTTCGGGGATGTGCGCGAGTTGGTTGCGAGATACGTTGAGCACCAGCAGGGAGTGTGCGTAGGTCCACACCACGTCGTCCAGCGTCACCCAGTGCTTGTCCTGCAAGTCCAGGACGCCATCCTCGTTTGGCACCAACGAGTCATCCACCAGATCCTCCATCCTGCACTACCAAGCCAAAGTACGAGACCTCCTGAACAGGAGGGAGGAGCCCGATGCTGGCAAGCACAACTGAGATGACAACGGCCCAACGCACGACAGGAATAGCTCAGCCGTCCCATTTGGGCCCACCGACGATCAAAGAATAGACTTAGTAATGGCTGGGTTCAATTAACAATGATGCGGTGCACGAACTTAACGTTCCTTGACCCTGTTGTCCCAGGCACGATTACGCGTAGAGGGAAACCGTGTTCGCGTGGGATCGGCGCGCCGTCCATCTCGAACGCGAGGAGCACGCCGTTCTCGGCCTTTAGAGCCGTGGTTGCCGGGATGGACGAACCGAACGCTCGTCCTTGCGCGTCTGTATCCAGTGCCTCGAAGCGGATTTGCTGAAGGTCTTCAGCCGTCGTGAATCCGACGCTGGCGAGCACATCAGCCAGTAAGACACCCGTCCACTTGGCAGGAACTCTTGAAGAGGTCGTAGTTCCGTCCGAAGTGCGAGGGGTGGCACAGCGGATCGTCGTGACCACACTGTGTTGCTTGAATCGTGTCTTGAGGTCAGTCAGCGACAACGAAGCCGCTTCTTCACCTTGCAAGCCACGAAGATCGACGATCTTCAGCCCAAAGACACCAGCTTCGACGTCGGGAACTGGGGAAGGCGAGGCACTTTCCACGAAGAAGAGCTGTTCCACTGACGGTGAGGCGGTGGCACCCGACCCGTCAGCACCACTGGTCGAGGGTGGTTGAGATTGAGCGATTCGCTTTGCTTCTTCCAACATGAGAACGTCCTGGTCCCTCAGATTCCCTATCCGTAGCTCCTCGAGCGTCTTGGGCACCCCAGCGCGCGTATGTGGCTCGGACTGCTGGTAGAAGAGCTCAATGGATTTGCCCGCTGCCTGCATCACCTTGTCTCTACCGGGATGTGTGTTGGCGAAGTCGGTGATATCGTACACCCCGTGCTTAAACACCACCCAAGTTTTCTTGTTCGCATTGGAGCTGTTCGCGTGGTTCTGCACTTGCTCCCATGAGAACGTGGGCATCGCAGGGTTCGGCTGTCCCATCGTCGGGAAATCGTGGGTTGTGGTAGCTCCGCGGTCTCGCAGGAGGTACACGCCGGCACTTGCAGCGGCAACGAGAGTCGCAGCCATCCATTTTCGACGGCTTTGATGGAGCGGCGGCGGATCTCCAGGAGACTGGTGCAGTCCGCGGGTCGAGTACAAAGACGTCAAGCGCTGGGTTGACGGGGAACGCGTGATGGCGGAGTGGGGGGCACGGTAAGCGACTGCATAGCGCGCCAAGGGCAGCAGCTTCCTCGGCGCCATGGCTCGCTATCAGATTCTGAAGTTCGAAAATTATAGCCAAAAACGAGAAATACAGCAATTTGATTGGATAAAATAACGAATGGCACATCTTTTCGAAATGGCTACACTCAATAGATTTGCAGGATCCTAAGTATATTTAGGTCAGCGAGAGAACTCGAACGAGAACTCAGGCCCGCTGCTCGGTCTTGTCTTCCTCCTCCTCTTCCTCCTCCTCCTCCTCCACCTCTGCCTCCTCCACGGTCACGTTCACGCGGTGCCAAGCGTTGTTGAGCACTCCGCGCATGTTCCAGATCGGAGCGATTGTATCAGGCTGCACGTTGTACGACGAGTCCACGGCCTTGCACATGATGTCCAAGCTGTTTGTGCCGGGAGGGACCTCCACATCCAGCTCCCAGGGTGTCCAAGCCCACGCACGGTTGTACTTCTGCCGCTTGCCTGATTCATTCAGCTCGGCGGTTGCCCACGTCTTGCCGCCATCCACGGAGATGTCCACTCGGAGGATATTGCGCCCACCGCCGCTCCAAGCGTAGCCCTTCACCGTCACAAAGGAGCTATCCGAGGCGTCGTCCACATAGTGTATGGCTCCGTTCTTCGGCTCCGTGATCGCCGACTGCACTGGCAGTTCTTGGATGGAGTCGCCTGCAAATTTCCAGTAGTCATCGTTCGTGTAGTCCACATTCGGCGGGAAGCCCTTGTAGTCATGTTGCTGCCAGAAGCTCGGGCTCTCATCGCCTGCGAGGACAATCCGGTGTACGAACTTGACGTTGCGCGCGCCTACCGTTCCTGGTACGATCACACGCAGCGGATAGCCATGGTCACGAGGAATCGGCTCCCCGTTCATCTCAAAAGCCAGCAACACGTCCTTACGCGGGTCTAGTGCCGTGGAAATAGGGATCGACGCGCCGTACGTCTTGCCTTCCGTGTCAGCATCCAGTCCCTCAAACTGCACGTGTTGAATCACCGAATTGCAGTCGTCGCAAGTATCCATGTTCTCCGCCACCGCACACTCGCACTGCTCGGGTCGGGAGTCCTCGTCAGTAATACCCACACTCGCCAGCACATCCGAGAGCAGCACGCCGGTCCAATTGGCTGTCGACAGCGCTGTGGTGTCCCAGCTCAAGCCATTCACCTGCTTCACGCCGGACATTTCGGCGCGTCGGTTGCCTGCGCACTGGACGGTCGTGGCGACAGTGTGGTGAGTGAACTTGCTCTTGAGATCATCCAATGTGAGTGCAATCTCCTTGCCCTTGCCAATTCCCAGTCCGGAGACCTTCAGTCGATAGTTCTCGATGTCCACGTTAGGCACTGGCAGGTGGTTCCTCACGAAGAACAAGTCGTTGGGGGTGATGAACGATTGCATCAGCAACTCAGCCGGCGGCTCGGCGTTGAACGGCATACTGGAGTTCACCTTCAGTGCCGGGTGGCGTGCCGGATCGTGACTGTAAGGCCCGTCCCCGTACCGCTCTTTCCGTAGTTTCTCGAGCATGAGTACATCTTCCTCATGCAGATTGCCGATCCGCAGTTTCTCCAGGATCTCGTGGACGTCAGCGTGATTGTGTGCTGCATAAAGCTGCCAGAACGGCTCGATGGACCGACCGGCAGCCAGCAGGATCTTGGTGCCGCCCGGATGCGACGCGATGAACTTGGTGATGTCGTACACGCCGTGTTTGTACACCACCCATGTCCCGTTCTTCTTGGCGCCCGTGTGCTCTTGCACCTCGTCGAAGGTGAAGGTTGGTAGCGACGGATCTACTTCTCCCACAGCCACGAACCTTTCGCTGCCCTCTTCGTCCGCTGGCTGTTCACACAGAGCCGTGGAGAGCGCCAGTCCGCCAGCAGCAGTAGCGGTGATAGATGCTCCAAAGACATGCAACTTCCAACTCCAGTAGCTGGAGCGGTCGTAGTGGCCCCAGTGCGACGAAGCGAGCTGCAGTGGAGCCAGAGGGTGAGCAGAAGACGCACGGTGGGCAGCTCGAGCAAAGCTGTACGCCCGTCGTAGAGCCGTCTTGGCTTGGGCGGCGTGCATGGCGAAGGCTTGATCTTCTTCTCTGTCGACGATTGAAGACTGGAAGCGAAGGGGCAGGAGGCGATTGACTCGAGAGTGAAGATCGGAGACGATCACTCTGAATGAGACAAGCACACCGCTTGAATCACTGACCAATCCGAGACGCTTATTTCCGAATTGAGCCAATCAGTCATTCGTATTCTTACATCCATCGGCGGAACAGCCCTAAACCATGGCTGGCGCACCAATCACGGGATAGAAACCGGTTTATTACCGGTTGAAGCGCTCGCTGGAGGTCCAGGCAGCAAGAGTCACCGAACGGCGCCACTCATCAATGGCTGCTGCCAGCCGCCAATCGGATTCCACGTGTTTCGCATTTCAGCCAATTGCGGCGCGACGTATGGATGGGAATCGAAGAACTAGGAAATGGAAAAGGAATTTTGCCATTTGCTGGTACTATCGAAACATCCATGACAAATATTGATTGACCCGACCGATGCTGGTACCATACCAAATAGCATTGACAAGCGATGGGATGCAGCAGGCGGGATGAATTGCTGG
>MBAC02011117.1:0-13997 GCA_001712635.2 Nothophytophthora sp. Chile5
GTTCGTGTACTTCTTCTGTCCGGAGACGAAGGGCATCATGCTGGAGGACGTGGAGGCGCTGTTCCACAGCAAGCAGGCCAAGTCGCCCGGCTTCGTGGAGGTCAAGTCTCCGGAGGCCTTGGCGTAGACTTGTATTGTAGGTGCGCTCAAGTTACAGACATGTTCTCATATTGTACGCTAGCTGCAACGAACATGTATGACTCATGTAACCGCTATACGTTTAACATGCCTCGGTTTATTGGTTGATATCGTTTCAGTGTTTTTCTGTGTCGTTTGGTAAGCCTTTCACCAGGATTAAAACGTTTAGTGGTACACAACGAGCAGATTAAATTTGTTTTATTTTCTGAAATGAATCTGAGAATGTCAACAGAGAAAACACTGAATGAAAAAATGAATACTAAATTTAGTAGCCATTTATAAAGTGGTAAACTGCGCGAGGGGCCCTGACATCGTTGGGATCTCACCGTCGACCTGTTATTTCCGTGCTCGACTGCGTTATTTAGTTTTGATAATATCAACAACAACAAAATTCTAAGTTTTGGATGATTGGATCTGTTGCGACCAATTTGCATCTGGTTGATATTTTAGCAGGCTAATAGAACTCAAAATTACGACTGATCAATTTCGGACGATAGCAAAAAAAATACACCATCGATGACCCTCATCCCCGATAGTTAAGAGGGATGCGGCTGCGCAACCAGTCTCAGAATGAGGGGGTGAAAGATACCAACACAGGCGAGCGATTGTGAGCGAGTGAAGACAGAGTAAACCCGCGCGAGGTGCCCGCGAAGTAGGGCCGCGCGGTGTTTGAGGAGGTGGGCCCAGCACCGAGAATTCCGGCAAGCCGAGCCCTGCCTCAACCCGATCTAAAAAAATGGTTTTTCGCAGGAGCTCAGCGACTGCCTTTGCGGAGCACAGCGAAGCACACAAGCTGACATCCGTCCTTTCCTCTTTTTTTCATCTCTGATGATAAGTCATCACATACAAAGGCAATATGTTTTCAAGTGCGCCCAGCACAAGACTGGCTGCGTAGCCACTGCCTAGCGAAGAGAGGGCTGCTCCCACGCACACGCGATTGTCCGCTTAATAGTGGCAATCCATTTATGTTGGACTATGAATGCATCCTCATCGAATGTGTTGGTGAATGCCTTCTGGCGCAAGAAGAACTGACGCGCTGCAGCAACCACGTTTCCAACTAAAATCTGGCAGACGCCCCCCAACAAGCAGAGCAAGGCTGTCAATGACCGAGATCAGATCGTCGAGGCTGCACGTGTGTGTGGTCTTGGTAGGCCGTTTCGGCTCGAAAGTCGCACATGTCGGGCTCACCTAAACCTCTCTGGCGAGAACGACATATCGAGGCGCCCGAGGTGCATCACGGATAATCCACGCATCCCGAATTCCCAGGCGTAAAACCCTTCAGTACAGGAAGGCTAGCAGTTCGATCTGGCACTGAGGTCGCTCGAGGAAAAGCTGTGCCCCCGTCGAAGAGTGCGCACCATTCACAATCGATAGATGCACTGTCGTCTGCAACTGAGTTGGCCAGAACTGACCGCGTCCGTCGGTCGCCACCAGAACCATCCCAATCATCACCACAACGCACATATCTTCAGCTTCAAAGGCCACCTGGCACTTACGCCAAGGGCTGTCAGACTGACGTGCAATTAGGCGGGAGAGGAGCTACAATAGCACTCGCTTCTTCTGCCACTGCCTTCTTCCTTCTTCAGATACGTGAGAGTCAAAATTGCCGAGAAGTAGGAGGGAAGGGCCCTTCACCTCGAACTTCAGCAGTTCTTTGGTGTAAACCTGCCAGACATTGACATGGATCCAATCGTTCTCCAGCACGGCGTACACGTGCCCCTGAGGGTAGTGTAGTAGCGCATCGGATTCAATTGTATCTCCAGGCTTGGCGTTCACTACGAAAAATATGGAGAGTTTCTTTCCTGAGTAAGGAATGAAGTAACATAGACAATATATTTGTTTTAAATCCAGTCAGTACACTTCATATTCTCATTTCATACAGGCAAATCGTACCAGTAGTGTGCGTAGTGAGACCGCAGTGAGACTGGCAGCGTGCTTACCTATATTGACAGCCTTGGCAGATTCCTCTCGCCCACGCACTTCCCAAATATGCGTAGGTGGCATGTCGAAGACACACCTGTCTTGTCGAGACTATAAATCTCGTGATTCTTGCAGCCACCGTAACCTTCCCAGTACTTTAACGCAAATTCAGAGTGATTTCCTCGCAAGTCTGCGTGGTTCGTCTTCGCACCCTGCCGTTTTTGAGACGTGAGATTGTATCTGCACTCGGAAATAAGCAAAATTGTATCAGCAAAAATACAGTATCCCGAAATTGACAATTAATTAGCTTACTTAGCGCAGAAACGTTGACTCAGTTGGAAAAGAGCGTCGAAGCCACTCCCTGGAGTGTTCTTGTCCTCCATTTAGATTCACTGACAGTCCGCGGTACGTCTTGGTCAACTTAATCATATGAGCGGTTCTGAGCGCCTGAACACACATCGAAGGAAATTTGGAATCAAATCTAACCGTAACAATCATCACAAAAGTAGGCGTGCCTTTCCATTCGTCGTTGGTCTTCACATAGGTCGTCAGATCATGCGCAAAAGGCACGATCTCACACTATCCTGGGCTTTTCAGGGTGGGGCTTCTCTGCCGTACTTTGGAGTGGTAGATCGGGTCTTTCTGCCGCACCCAGTCACGAATGATTCAACGTAGGATGTTTGAGTTGTTCGACAGCAGGTTTCTCGTCAGTCAAGTCCACCAAGTCTAGGGCCTGTCGTTTGGAGTTGACAAAGTAGGAGCGTTGCTTGGACGCCGCTTGTTGGATGGCGTGTATTGTATCCAGGGAATTTATTCGTTGTTGTCTGCATTTGCTGGTTTCGTATTGGCAGACCAATACTCACGCAAGCAGACTGTTCGCTGTCTTTGCCATGGGTTCCCGCAAACCTGTCAATATCGACGTACAGACAGACGATAGCAGCGCTCCGTCACCAGCAGCAATTCAAGGCATCCAACCTTCAGCACCACAAGTGTTAGCTGCTTGCGAGTTGACTGCACTTGATTGTGCGATTGTCTCGTGGCCTAGTTGCTCGCTGTAGCTCGTTGAACTCCATGTTTGCACACTCCCATTTCAATCTCATTCTTAATTCTGCCGACTTCAACTCAATTATTCCAGCTACAGTTCATGTCTCCATTACGATAGCACATGTCAGCCTCTTATCCAACATGCTCTCACAAATCCATGAATTTCAGCTTGCGCGACGGAAGTTTTGCTCTGCTGCTCCCGCGGTCTCTTCTCCACCAGGTTCATGAACGCTGGAAGCAGCACATCGTCGCCCATCTCGCCGCCGTTTGTGTCGCTTAAATTTCTCGAGTTAGTGTCGTTACTTTGCTAAAGCGCGGCCGTTTCAACGGTTGGATTGACATTTTAGCGGTCTTCTTCTTGCGCTGCGGCGTCGGCGACGACGACACAAATTCATATGTTTCCGCTAAATTCCGTACATCAATATCAAGACAGATCAGCAGCTTCAACTTGAACCCACGTCAACAATCCAGGCCGTATGTAGCACCTCCTTTCTCGCGTGCGCTGCTGGTTAGACCGCCATCCGTCGAAGGGTCACTTCCACGAACCAATCCATTGGCCACAGCGCCGGCAAGCAAATACATGAAATTAATCTGAAAGTATCGGACAATAAGCCATATGTGCGCAAAATCACGCTCCCTCGCTGCACTTCTGGTGTTCGACTTGACTTGCTCCACGATTGCAGCAGCTTTAGCCACTTGTGGTGTCTTCATTGCCTTCAATGGAGCTGCCAAAACCATTCCGAAACGTTAATATCGAGCCCAACAAACTGTAATGCGCCGATGGGTCCCTCTCTCTCCCTTTTTATGCCACCAGCACCACTGGCAGTTTTCTTTCCAGCTGGCGCCACCCCGACGCCACTACTTCTCTTTGTTACTGCTGTCAACACATCGGCGGCGGCTGACCCACCCATCTCCAGCGCCACCGTCTTCTTCGGCGTCGCCACGCCTGCAAATAAAGACGCAGCCACGTTAGATTAGACCCGGTGACGATAACCGCGACGATACCCGCGACTACAACAGACGAAAAGATGCACGCACCAAGAGCCTTCTCGTTGCTCGCCTCCTCCGCGGCATCACGAACGGCCGTCGTATTCTCCGTCACTGTGGATTTGTCGCTTTTCACAAGTTTACCAGTTTCTGATACCACCTTCTCCTTTGGTCGTCGTGCTTGAACATAAACGTGCATATATGTTAGATTAATCCCAGCGGCTGAAATAACCTAATGCATCCACATACCTTGGTTGTCCGCGCTCCCAGTATCATCCGCTGGTCCATCGTAGTCTGACGCATCACCACCATTTGACCCCTCAACGCGGGAAAAGAGATTTCGGCGCCTGGCGCGGCACCAGCTTTCGGCGCCTTCTTCCTTGCAACCCCTTGAAGTAAAACCATGCTCAGCGCTAGTTCCAAGTCAAAACGACAGAATTGCACTCAAATCGCACCTCTTATCTTGCTCGTGGTAGCGGTGCGGCTCCTTCCTCCGCGAATGTTCATCATCGATGCACGATTTGTATTGCGTGCAGTCCTATTTTTGTCTTCGCTTTCCTGTCGCTTGAATCTGAACCAAAATCGAGCTACTGACGCTTTACACCGACCATTTGCATACCCATCGCAAGCTTATCCCTCCCATTATCCTCTACTTCAGTCCCCGAGACCACGTCCATGTCCTCCGTCGCGTTGTAGTCCTTGCACTCCCTCGATCAGACCCCATATCCATGCGGCTGTAGTCTTTTGGCAGGGGCACACCGGTTTGGCTCCTCAGGGCTCTTTTCCGCCTGGAAGAGCACAACTACGCGCATAAAACGTACCAAATACCACATTAGCATCACCACAACACCCTTCAGTATCTGCGCCCGCGCCAGGGGGCATCACATGCTCCCACCCGCCAACCCATCGGGACAGCGCTTGCCTTCTCTCTCTCTCTCTCTCTCTCTCTCTCTCTCTCTCTCTCACACACACACACACACACACACACATTTTGTTTTAATAGGCGAAAAAAGTGGGTGACTTGGGAAGCTCCCGATTTAAGTTGGGGACACCTCGAGAAACGAGGGATTTTCGGCCCCTCATATTTTCTAGGCGTGAAAATTACCGACCATTCCCACATGGACGAATTCAATAAAATGTTAGCTCGTTCGTGGACTCGATTGCTGGTGTGATGACCACCCGCCCCAAGTGCGTTCATTGTGAAGCATGCACTGTTGCCAAACTTCCCGAGCACCACGCCGTGCATAAACAGGACGTAGATAACGTGGAATAGTCAGACAGATCGGTCACAAATTTGTCCGATCTAGAACAGTGTTTATACGCACCAATAGTAAGTTAAAGTTGTTGGGGGCGAAGAAACATAATGCGGTCCGGACGTCAAGCAAGACGCACTTGTGGTGTCATATAAGAGAGCAAGCTGTGTGACAACAGCGAGGAAATGGCGTAGGTAAAATAAAGATCCAGAAGTACTTGAATTTACTTTCTTTTTCCGAACCTTCTGGCTCTTTCTTATTCCCGGAAGGGACAGATGAAGAGGCCGTGCTCAATGAGATAGTGGGGGACGCAGCTGCCGATTTGCTATGTATAGTCATGGGCAAGTATGCTATATTTCTGGCGTTTGACGAAGTAACCAGTATGGCTCCATTTATTAAGAACTCGCCAGTGGGCGTAGCCGAGGGTTGCAACCTCGGCTAAGGCGTTTTAGATCTCGTCACGACTCTATAATCCAGCATTATGGTGAGATCGTCACCTTCTGTCGCGATGCTCCCTACAGCCGTCACATAAACCAAGTGATGAGTGATGTTGTCATACGCTGGGGACTCACCATCGCCGACGCTGCAGCGCGCGCACGAAGCAACGTTGAGACAGAAGAATGATGAGATCGTCCAGCTTCGGGATCAGGTATCTGATCTCACAGCCCGACTTTCGGTTCTGGAGTTGGAATCGCCATCAGCAGAAATCACGACGTCCACGACGCCTGCATCAGCGACGATGCGACCAGCAGCGGTCGCTTGCCGTCGGGCAACCGTAACGTCCCTTGCGACGGTGTGGTTTGATTGGCACATTGGTCAGTCATGGTCTACAAGCAAAAGGCGCGACAGGAAGCGTTATCATGACGCCAAGCTTACTGTGTCGTATATTAAGCTTTTTTATTTGCTAACTTCCAGTTGGGTGAAACAGGCGCGAAAACAAAGACTGGCACCGCTGCAGAAAGCGGCATCCTCGCGTACCTGTGCGCTTTGGACCTGGGCAACAGTGCATATGGAACTGTCATTAGAGTAGTGAAGAAGCATAACAAGGAAGACAAGCTCAACAGCAGGATTGAACATTACCGGAAGCTAGTACAGTGTGGATCTCACACCCAATTGCGGGGAATACTGTACTACCAGAATGAAACTGTATATATCACGCTAATCTATGACGATAATGAAGGTGAAGTGTAGTGTAATACTTGCAAGTACTAAAACTCTCGTTGATATACGTATACCCTCTCCGTCTTCATGGGGACCACACGTCCGGGTATACCGTTCGGGTGCCGCAAATGATATACGGTGTTCCGTAGAGTTCTCGTCGCCAAGGCTGCTGACTACGGTTGCGCATAATATGAACGGCATCCCACTTCCAGACAGGCTGTCGCGGATATGTCAGCAGTCCACATCGCCGCCCAGGTATTCCTGAATTTTCTGGGGATGGAACCCGAATATTGAGTGATATTGAGGATGCATTCGACACTCCGTCGAGTGTCTATCGCAATGTCGGTCAGCTTGTCGGCCATCTTACTTTGGGTCCGGTAGTGGTGCTGACAAGTCGCAACCTTGATCTCTTATGCTCTTCTACGCGTCTGTGCTGCTAGGTGAATCGGAGGTGGCACTTTAGCCGCTCGGCGTTCTCACTGTTGCGCCAGGTACTCTGCCGCTCCACCTGTCACATAGCACGGGTCCGTCATTGCGCTATCACCAACCACGTGTAGCCAGTAAGGTATTCCAACGACATGCCCTCCAGATTCGGCCGTGTTATTGGTAGTCTGCGTGCCAGCCGTTGACAAGCTGCTGATCCACACGATCTGTCATCCATTCGTTCTGGTGTCCACCCGCACTACCACCGCGCCACTTGCTCCTGGGCCAGGATAACCGCGCGAGCCCGTGTGGTGAGGCGGACGGCAACGAGAAGAGATCAGTAGCCGTTTGAGTTGCCGCGGAATCAGATACCCTTATTTCTATCGGCAACCACGTGAAGGTCATCCGCGTGAGGATCATCCGCGCAGACGCCATGCAGCCTCAAGTTCCAATCTATACTGACACGCGCACCGCCCTCAGGAAATACTCTAGTCAAGTTCTGGGCAACAAACTCGCCCACGGTCACGACCGCTGTGGGGCAAAAGCTTGCGTGTCGATAAATATGAGCTATAAGTGATCGATGGTGACCGTAGGTGCCAGTTGCACCTCTAGTTGCACCTAGCTGCAGCACCTGCGCCACCGCCAAATGCCACGCACCACCGCTACCGCTACAACTGTCCACAGGTCATTCAGCACCGTGGGTATGAGGTTCTGGATGTTCACACCGTCGACCGTGGAATGTCGACAGCTCTTGTTGTATTGTGGTCCATGTAGGGGAGGGCACATTTGAAATTTTGAATGCAAATACGTGATTTTTGCTCTTTCATCGAGGAGTGAACTTATGAAACCAAAAGATTTTACATTTAATCAGTGCGCAACATTTCTCCTTGTTCAAAGAGATCCTTTAAGTCATTTTATGTGTCTTACTATCTGCCAAAATGTAGTAGTTTACCTCTAAACTGTGTACCAAACGTTCCTTGTGTGATTACAGTTGCGTCAACAAAAATACGGTTCGCTTCTATTTTTAGATCCATTTCAATGATCCTGAACAGTGAGTATTGGCAATCCAAATGCCCTTGTGAATGTTAAACCGAACCCCATACGCCTAATACGAGTTGGTTTGAAGTAAAACAGGGTTAAAAAGTATCATACTAAGTAAATCAGACTGACAAGGTTATAATTCTTAATATTTCGAAATACATGTAAAAATATATTAATAAAGTTTGATGAGAAATAATTGCTGCGCCATATATTATGAAGCAAATGTATATGGCACTTATTTTTTCTCATCTATAAGCAATATATCAAATATCGGTACTTCCGGTGCGTTGTATCGTTTTCGACCGACAGCAATTTCGTATCCGGTCAGCTTAAAATCCCAGGTGACCAATTTTCTCTCATGTAGCGTCACTTGTGTAGGAGCTTGGTCGAGTGGTGACCGCAGCAGCTGTGTGATGCGTCGTCCAGCCATTCCGGGCCTCCACGTGACAACAACGGAGCCAGTGACTCCTGCGTTAACATGAGCGTTGGCCATTGTTTTTGTGCGGGCGTCAACATCGATATAGTGCAAACGTGGATGGCAGGGAGCGAGTCCAGAATGATGGTCATTTTTTTCGTCCCATAATCGACTTGCTTCGGTAAACGGTTGCTGATTGGTCAGGTTGGCGTCGCTGTCGTACCGCCCGTGATCAAAGTGCAGTTTTCTCGTCCCGTAATCTGCTCAACACAAGATTAGCACTTGCCAAGAGCTCTGTCGTCGCACGTACATGTATTTCGCACACCGAATGCCGGTCTCGACTCGCCAGGCCACCCAATTGGTCTTCTGCGGATGTCACTTCTCGATTTGAGCCATTGCAACCACTCAAGTGATCGACTTGGGCAGCAAAGCACATCGAAAGCAGAAAGCACCATGGCCCCGTCGACTACAGAAGCCGCAGACGAGCCGCTTGTGCCTACAATCGGGTACGACAGTGGTAAGGCGCTGATGGCTCGAGGTCCACTGGAGCTGCACGACCACGTGGCCTCGCGGATGGAGGCGGCGCTCGGCAAGGCACTGCCGCAGATGGAGGTGCGGTTCAAGGACGTGTCCATCTCGGCCGACATCGTGGTGAAGGACGCAACGGAGACCAGGACGGAGCTCCCGACGCTGTTCAACGAGTTCATGAATAGCATTCGCGGGGTTCGGTCCAAGCAGCACGTGGTGAAGAAGCAAATCCTCAAGGGCGCCAGTGGCGTGTTTAAGCCTGGCACCATCACGCTCGTGCTTGGACAGCCGGGGTCGGGCAAGTCGTCGCTGATGAAGATCGTGAGCGGCCGCTTCCCAGTGGAGAAGAACATCACGGTGGAGGGAGAGGTGACGTACAACGGCGTGCTCAGCTCTGACATGCGCAGCCGTCTGCCGCAGTTCGTGTCGTACGTGACCCAGCGGGACAAGCACTACCCCGTGCTGACTGTGAAGGAGACGCTCGAGTTTGCCCACGCCTGCTGCGGTGGAGGATTGTCGGAGAGGGAGGCGAAGCATTTCGTCAATGGAACTCCGGAAGAGAATGCGGCGGCGCTCGAGGCGGCTCGGGCGATGTTCAAGCACTACCCGGACGTCGTGATCCAGCAGCTGGGGCTCGAGATCTGCCAGAACACCATCGTGGGGGACGTCATGGTGCGTGGCGTCTCGGGTGGCGAGCGGAAGCGCGTGACCACGGGCGAGATGGAGTTCGGCAGCAAGTACGTGAAGATGATGGACGAGATCAGCACGGGGCTCGACAGCGCCGCCACCTTCGATATCATCGCGACGCAGCGCAGTTTGGCCAAGAAGTTCCGCAAGACCGTTGTGATTTCGCTGCTGCAGCCTTCCCCGGAAGTGTTTGCGCTCTTCGACGACGCTATCATTCTCAATGAGGGCCACGTCATGTACAACGGACCGCGCGACCAGGCGTTGGGGTACTTTGAGAGCCTCGGGTTCAAGTGTCCACCTCGTCGTGACGTCGCGGACTTCCTGATGGATCTCGGCACCAACAAGCAGTACCAGTATCAAGTGGAAGCTGCGCCTGGATCGCCGATCCCTCGCACTCCGAGCGAGTTCGCCGAGATCTTCACTCGTTCTGCAATCCACGACCGCATGTTTGGCGACTTGCACGGCCCTCTCCACCCCATTCTCACTGAGGACAAGCAGACGCACATGGACGCACAGCCAGAGTTCCACCAGAACTTCTGGGAGAGCACCGCCACGCTCATGACTCGGCAGATGAAGGTGATGATGCGCGAATCCGCGGCGCTCATCGGCCGCTTCGTTATGGATCTCGTCATGGGATTGCTGTACTCGAGCGTGTTCTACCAGATCGACTCCACGAATGCACAGCTGGTCATGGGCATCATCTTCGCATCTGTGCTTAACTTGTCGCTGGGTCACTCCGCCGCGATCCCGACGGTCCTAGCCACTCGCGAGGTCTTCTACAAGCAACGCGGAGCCAACTTCTTCCGAACGGCGTCGTACGTGCTGTCCTATTCCATCAGCCAGTTGCCGCCGATCGTGATGGAGACAGTGGCGTTCGGCTCGATCGTGTACTGGATGTGCGGCTTCGTGGCGACGGTGAGCGCCTATCTGCTGTTCCTGCTCATGCTCTGCGTGACGAACATGTCCTTCTCGGCTTTCTACTTCTTCCTGGCGTCCGCGTCGCCCAATCTGAATGTGGCCAACCCGCTCTCCAACGTCATGGTTCTCTTCTTTATCCTGTTCGGAGGCTTCGTGATCACGAAGAACCAAATCCCGGACTACCTCATCTGGATCTACTGGCTCAACCCCATCGCTTGGTGCGTCCGCGGGTTGGCTGTGAACGAATACAGCGACTCGCGCTATGACACTTGTCTGTATGACGGCGTGAACTACTGCGAAACCTACGGCATGAAGATGGGCAAGTACTCGTTGAGCACCTTCGAGGTGCCGTCGGAGAAGGTCTGGCTCTGGTACGGCCTGGTCTTCATGGCGGCTGCCTATGTCGTCTTCATGGCGCTTGCGTGTCTTGTGCTGGAATACCGACGCTTCGAGAGTCCCGAGAATGTGGTTCTTGATACGGACGACAAGATCGAGGCCACGGCGGACTACGCTCTTACCAGCACGCCGCGAAGTTCGCTGACTGGCGACGAGGCTGCTGTGAAGGTCGCTCTTCCGACGGAGAAGCATTTCATTCCGGTCACGGTGGCGTTCAAGGACCTCTGGTACTCCGTGCCGGACCCCTCAAATCCGAAGGAGACCATCGATCTGCTCAAGGGAATCAGCGGATTCGCCTTGCCCGGTTCAATTACCGCTCTGATGGGGTCTTCTGGCGCTGGCAAGACGACGCTGATGGATGTGATCGCAGGACGCAAGACTGGAGGCACGATCCAAGGGCAGATCTTGCTGAATGGACACCCGGCTACCGATCTGGCGATCCGTCGCTCCACCGGATACTGCGAGCAGATGGACGTCCATTCGGAGGCATCCACCATCCGCGAAGCCTTGACGTTTAGCGCTTTCCTGCGCCAAGGCGCTGACGTTCCTGACAGCTACAAGTACGACTCGGTGAACGAGTGTCTGGACCTCTTGGATCTGAACCCAATCGCTGACCAGATCATCCGCGGCAGCTCCGTGGAGCAGATGAAGCGACTGACGATCGGCGTGGAGCTGGCTGCTCAACCCAGCGTGCTCTTCCTTGATGAACCGACGAGTGGTCTCGATGCACGATCGGCGAAGCTGATCATGGACGGCGTTCGCAAAGTGGCGGACACGGGACGCACGATCGTGTGCACGATCCATCAGCCGTCGTCGCGAGTGTTCGAGGTGTTCGACAGTCTATTGCTGTTGAAACGCGGCGGAGAAAGCGTGTTCTTCGGTGAGTTGGGGGACAAGGCGGTGGAGATGATCAAGTACTTCGAGGCGATCGACGGCGTGACGAAGCTGGAGAGCAGCTACAACCCAGCCACGTGGATGCTGGAGGTGATTGGTGCGGGGGTCGGGAACGACAACGGCAACAAGACGGACTTCGTGGCTCTGTTCAAGTCGAGCGAGCACTTTCACCGCATGGAATCGGACTTGGATCGAGAGGGCGTATCTCGTCCGTCGCCCTCACTGCCTGCTTTGCAGTTCGACGACAAGCGCGCTGCCACTGAGATGACGCAGATGAGGTTCTTGCTGCAGCGGTTCTTCAACATGTACTGGCGCACGGCGTCCTACAACCTCACGCGCTTCTTCGTGGCCGCCGTGCTGGGTCTGGTCGCCGGGATCACGTACGTCGGCGCGGATTACACGTCGTATGCCAGCCTGAACTCGGGCATGGGGATGCTGTACCTGACGACGGGCTTTCTCGGGATCATCTCGTTCAACAGCATCTTGCCCATGGTGTCGGAAGAACGCGCCGTCTTCTACCGAGAGCGCGCGGCGCAGACGTACAACGCCTTCTGGTACTTCGTCGGCTTCAGCGTGATGGAAATCCCCTACGTTTTCGCTGCGACGCTGCTCTTCATGGTCTTCTACTTCCCGATGGTGGGCTTCACGGGGGTGGCTCCGTTTTTCTCCTACTGGCTCATCCTGTCGCTGCACGTGCTGCTGCAAGCGTACACGGGCGAGTTCCTGGTGTATCTGCTGCCGAACATCGAAGTGGCGCAGATCCTGGGCCTGCTCATGAGTCTCATCTTCTTCCTGTTCATGGGCTTCAGTCCGCCGGCCGGTTCTCTGCCCACGGGCTACAAGTGGCTCTACCACATCACGCCGCACAACTACGCGCTCGCAGCGACGTCGGCGATCGTGTTCGGAGACTGTCCGAGCGGAGGCGATGGCAGCGAGATCGGGTGCGTGCAGATGACGGACACCCCACCGAGTCTGCCGGCCGGAATCACGGTGAAGGAGTACCTGGAGAGCGTGTTCCTGATAAAACACAGCGAGATCTGGAGGAACTGCGGCATTCTGCTCGCCTTCATCGTCTTCTTCCGCCTGCTGACGCTCATCGCGCTGCGCTTCGTCAACCACCAGAAGAGATAAGCAGCACCGAGCCACGCGCAGTAGAACAGAAGTCTAACGTCCATAGCAATACTACATTTATGCACGATTCGGTTGAAACAAACCTTTGGACAGCAACTTCTCAATAGCCTCCGTTCGCGAACAACGTCACTACATGTATTAACTTACTTCAGAGAAGGACACTCAACGTGCATCCTGCATCCAGCCTCCACCTGCTCAGTCTTCATACTCCTCCACTTTCACATCAAGTGTGTGGCTGGGCGAGGCCTCAGGTTCCTCTTCTTCGACCGGGAGTTCGTCCAGTTCCAGCTCCCTCTCAACCTCACCGTCACCAGACAACGTCTTGCATTCGCTGACACTGGCAACAAGCCGGAGCTCCTCCTCGGCAGACCCGACGCTAGACTCCAAGTCCGTCTCGGAGCCATCGTCACTGTCGTCGCCATCATCGCTGGCCCGAGGGCTGTAGCCGTACGGCAGCACGATGCCGACCACCACCGCCGCCAACAGGCCAGCGAAGACCCACGTGATCGCAGGCACCGACATGACCCACACGTCGAACATGTGCGGGTACAGCAAGGACCCGCCAATGGCGCCAAGGCGGCTGAAGCCGAACGCATAGGCCACCCAACGACCGCGCACTGGAGTCGCGTAGTGCTCGGGCGTGTAGGCAAGGACACAGCTCCAACTCCCAGCCAGCAACGCAGCCACAGAACACGTGCCCACCACAACGACCACGCGGGACCAAGGCGCGTAGCTTAGCGCCACCGAAACAATAGACGCCAAAGTAGCGAAGCACGCAAGCGAGCGCTTCCGACCGTGAGTCTCCAGTACCGAGGCTGCCATCATGCATCCCAGGACTTGGACCGCATGTAGCAGCGCGGTGGTGCTCCAGGTCTCGTACATGTTGAATCCTGAGAGGCTGATGAGAGTCGGAACATAGGTACCGAGCGCGTACGACGACAGCGCCATGGCGGTCCACAGCGTCCACAGGACCAGAGTGTGGACCGGCTGCCCGAGACACGTGGGCTTGGACAAGGGGACCATCGGGGTAGGAACGTCCTCGCTCTTGACGTTGCTGTAGG
>MBAC02011124.1:0-14207 GCA_001712635.2 Nothophytophthora sp. Chile5
GGTTGCTGCTGCTGCGGGGGGTATCCAGACTGTTGTTGCTGTTGCGGAGGGTACGCGGACGGCTGCTGAGGAGGGTAGCCCGGCTGCTGCTGCTGCTGCTGCGGAGGGTATCCGGATTGTTGTTGCTGCGGTGGGTATCCAGTCTGCTGCTGCTGCGGAGGGTATCCCTGTTGCTGCTGGGGCGGGTACCCAGTCTGCTGCTGCTGAGGAGGGTAACCTGGCGTCGGGGTGGGCGCCTGGCCAGGGTAGCTGCCTCCCGATTGCGCCTGGGGTGGGTATCCCCCTGGCTGCGACGTTGGCGTTTGGCTCGGAGCAGCGCCGTATGCTGCCTGTGCTGGCGGTGCTTGCGCCGATTGACCGTAAGGCGGTTGACCCCCTGGAGCTGGATAGCCAGCCGAGGCGCCATACCCTTGAGCTGGTGCTGGCTGGCTGGCAGCTGGGGCTGCGTAGGATCCTTGAGTGGGCAGATGGCCCGGCATGGCACCGCCAGCAGTTGCACCTGGAGTAGCAGCGCGCTGCGCAGCCTGAGGGCCCGTGGCTCTAGGAGGATCCAGTGGCGCGTCGAATACCTCCAGCAGCAGCTTCTTGTAGTCGCCACTGGTCTCGCCGCTGATGCGGTCTCGGAGCTCCTCGTGGTAGATTTTCTTGTAGGCGACCTTGACCTGCGGGAGCACTGACTGGTAGCGCACCAGCGCCGTGCTGAGGCCGGTCTCGTCCGTGCCGAATCCTTTCATCGTCTTCTCAAAGACCTCGGCGATGGCTGGAAAGGGGTCCATGACGGCCTTGACCATGTAGTTGAGGCTCTTCTTCGCGTCGCCGCTGAACTCCTTGTCCACCGCCTTGGCAATGTTGTTGCTGTACTTGGCCACGTACACTGCGTCCATCATCTTGAGGAACTCCGGTGGCGCCTTGACCAGGATGCCGATGAAGACCTCTTCGTTGGTGCCCAGGCGACCCTGGCCGGCCTTGTAGAGCGCCGTGGCCTCCTCCTCAGCCTTGGCAGCGTTGTGCACGGCCGGGCTGAACGGCACCTGCGGGGCCTGCAGCATCGCCATGACGACCTTGCGGAAGTCCCCGCTCAGCTCTGAGCTGAGAGTGACGGCCAGGTCCTTGCCCACCAGATCGAAGTACGTGCGCTTGAGGATGTTCATCTCCTCGTTCGTGCGGCCAGACAGGATCTGCACGATGAGGCTCTCCGTTGTGCCCATGCCCTTGGTGGCGTCGCGCAGCACCTGCGCCTCCGTCTCGGGCAGCGGCGTGGAGATCATGCGCAGCAGGCGGCCGAAATCGCCCGACGTCTCGCTCTTCATGAGGCTCTTGAGCGGCTTCTGGTACAGCTCCTGGTAGCGCAGCGCGATGAGGTTGCGCGTCTCGGGCGACTTGCTGCCCAGCACCGTGATGAGCGTCTTCTCGTCCGTGCCCATGCCCTTGCAGGCGCCGTTGATCTGCTGCACCGCCTCGTCCACCAGCTGCGGGAAGCGCAGGCCCGTGCCGTGGAAGGCGTCGTGCGCCGACGGCGGGTACAGCTGCATCGTCATAGCGCTCTCTCTCGCGCGCGCGCGCTCTGCCTTGCTCTGCTAGGTGGCGCCTTGACCGACGCCGAACCGACCGCTTCTTCGCGTTCGCAGAAATGAGCAGCGAGGTCTGCGGAACTTCACACCGCAATGGATTTTTTTCTCCAAAGTGGGTGCATGCATATCCTGTCAAACTCGATATCTCAGCGAGCGATGTGCTCCACATCCGAGCGTTTCGTGTAATCGTCCCTTCTATACTTGTTGTGCCTGCAGTATCGAATGCTATCATATTTTATCGTGCAATCGGATATGATAGGTATATGGGATTTGGAAGGCTGGTTGGCGTGAGGGGTTCCCCTTTAAAGCCGATATCAGTTTCTGAACCGAGTTTGCAAACCACCAACGGCCAGATCGCGTCGCGGAAGGCCAAGAAGATGGACTCGGCGCTGAGCGAGGCGCTGCGGAGAGGCAACCCGGTGGTGTTCTTCGATGTGGCCATCGGCGGCGCGCCCGCGGGGAGGATGCGCATGGAGCTCTTCAAGAGGGACTGTCCGCGCACCGTCGAGAACTTCCGGTGCGTTTGCAGCATGCCATCGGGTTGATTGCCTCCTGCGGTCTCTTCTGGTGATGAATACGAACTGGGTGCTGACCAAGTGCACTGCTCGTGCTTACTCTTGCTGAATGGCTGTCGCGGACTCAGGCAGTTCTGCACGGGAGAGTACAGGTGCGCATGCTCCTTTCTGTGGACTTCCTTGCTGTAATGCGTGGGACTGACGCGCTGCTCGCTCATTGCCTTGCAGGAAATCCGAGCTGCCCGTGGGCTACAAGGGCTGCAGCTTCCATCGCGTCATCAAAGACTTTATGGTGCAGGGTGGCGACTTCTTGAAGGTAGATCCGTGCGAGAGTTCGACGAGTAGCGGGATTGCTGGCTGCTTTGTGGAACGTAAAGCAACGCATGGAAGCCTGACGCTGAACTCGTTTGCGCATTGCAGGGCGATGGCACCGGTCGCATCAGCATCTACGGCGATAAGTTCTCCGACGAGAACTTCATTCACAAGCACACGGAGGCTGGCCTGCTGTCTATGGTGCGTTCTGATGAGCAATGGGGGTGGCATTCACGTATTCCCCACGCCACCGTCTCACATCGTGATGCTGCGTTAACGCAGGCCAACAGCGGACCGGGTACCAACGGCTGCCAGTTCTTCTTCACGTGCGCGCCGTGCGACTGGCTGGACGGCAAGCACGTCGTCTTCGGGAGGCTGCTGGACCCGGCGTCGCTGCTGCTGCTGCGCAAGATGGAGAGCGTCCCCGTGGGCCCCAACAGCAAACCCAAGCTGGCCATTTCCATCACGGAGTGCGGCGAGCTCTAGGCAGTTAGTAGGTCATTGGCGGCCAGTTCCATCAAATGCACACCCATTCTGGTCCAGCGGTTGGCAGAAAGGGTTTTGTTTTGCCCGATCTTTTGCAGAAACAGCCGAAAAGGAAACCAACCACACACCACCAAATCGGGAAACGGAAACCCTTTCCCCGAGGTTTTTCCCCGTCGTGCCCGATCGTGGGACAGGACGACTGAGGTTTTGCGCCATAAAACCTCACCACAAGTGGATCGGGCGAGCTTTCGCCCCCTCACCCACCGCTCTTTATTGATTTTGCTTGGCTTGGGAGAGACCATCATTCTCTTTCGGAGCCAACGCGCCGCAAGTCCCCGCCCCGCCAGAAGCCCCGCGCGCAGCCAGCAGCAGCGCAGCGCCCAGCAGCCCAAGCCCAGACGAAGAAACACAGCCAGAGAGACATGAGCAAGCGCGACTACTTCCTGCAGAAGGGACTGCAGCTCCAGCAGCTCAACGAACAGACCTCCGCCAGCCCCGCCGGCCCCAGCAGCTCGGGCGGTGGCAAGGCCGCACGCGATGTACGTTGGGACTCTTCCCCCCCCTTTGTGTAGACTCCCCAGTGTCTAGATTCGGAGGGAGTAGGAGGTTGGAGCTGCAGATGCAAAGGGGGGACTGCATGTGGAAAGATCTCGTTCTGACGGGGAGTTGCTGAATCTGTCTGCAGGTGGCGAAATACCGCGAGCTGTGCCCTCCCGGCACGGCGGATAGCCAGCTCTCGGTGCTGATCGGCCAGGCCAAGGGCGACGCCCAACGCATGGAGAATGCCATCAGCGAACTGTGGGAGGACTACCGCGGAGGCGGCCAGGACGACGCCTGGGCCACCGTGGCCAAGAAGACCAGCAAGAAGAAACATGTGCGTGGCTGCTCGTCTTGTTCTTTCGACAGGGGAAGTTGCCGTCCTCACTAATTTGCTTCGTTATTGATGGCTCTTGGATGCTGCATGTGCAGGACCACCCCCACGCATCGCAGCGCGCCTACTCGTCACAGAAGTCACAGCAGCAGCAACACGTGGAGCCGGCGCAGGACGCCGACGACTCGCCGCAGCCCACGACGTCGCCGGAGCGGTTCGCGATCCGAGGCCGTGGGAGCATGAGAGGCCGAGGCATGGCCTCCTCGCGGGGCGGTCGGGGCGGCCGATCGGGGCGTGGCCGCGGCGGCGCCGTAGTGGCAACCGGCGGGCCGCGAGACAACGAGGAGGACAGTCCGGAGAATGACAACAACTCGTCTACCGACGGATCGAATGTGGTCACGGAAGCGCGGGTGCAGCCATCGTCCCGAGCGGGCAAGGATGCCCCCTCTTCCAAGCGAGACCGCGGAGCCAAGAGCGCCAAGACAACGACCCCGCCGCCGGTGGTAGAGGCACCTCCCGTAGTGTACCCCGTGCTGACAGGTGCATGGGCCAAGAAACCGAATCTCACTGGTGTCATCTCGAAGCCCAAGCCCGTAGAGCCCGTGTCCAAGCCAGTCGAGAAGCCGACGCCCGCTGCTGACACGAATACCGCTACTACCGATAGTGCCACACCTGAGGCTCCAAAGTCCACCAGTCCAACGAAGAAAACACAGCAGGACAAGAAGACCAAGAAGACGCAGAAGGCCAGCAGCACTGCACCGGTCACAGAGGCTGTCACTGTGGTTGAGCAAACGAAGACGGTGGAGGTTGTGGAGAACGTGATTAGCCCCAAGGTATCACCGAAGAAGACCGTGGAGACAACGTCAACGGTGGAGACCACCGTGGAGACCACCACCTCGAGTATTGCTGCTGGATGGGGAACGCTGGACGTGTCTACGTCGACGATCGATGAGTGGCCGTCATCCACTCCCGCTGCCACCACGGAACCCAAGAAGGTGTCGACCCCCAATGCCTGGGGACGCGGCAGCCCTGTGCTCACCCCGCCTGCTAGCTCGGAAATCACGACTGCCGCGAAGTCTCCGGTTGCGGCTGCGAGACCGACGGTGGTGCCAGGCTCTCCAAAGGATATTCAAATGCCTCGCTCGGGCGGCTCGGCCGCGACGAGCCCTAAGCCGTATCTAAAGATGGGCAAGTGGGATAGCGCGGCCTCAACCAACATGTCGCTGCAGTTTGGCAGCTTTTCACTGAATGGCGTGGAGCATGTGGAAGCCACGTCGCCTCGTGGCTGGGCCTCGACGACCACCACAACGACCACCACCAGCTCGACCAACGGCGGCAAGACGGTGACAAAGGCAACCACGACGCAGAGTGCCTGGGCAAACAGTGCGAAAGTTGCTTCACCCAAGAAGACAGCAACGTTGTCGCCTGGCCGCGCGCTGGACAGCGAGCAACGCCACACGCTGGAAGGAGCGGCCGCTGCCGTTGGCGCGAAGACGACTACTTCAGCGCCGCCCGGACTTTCGGTGGACTCAGGTCGCGTGACGCCCACGTCGGCGCAATCTCCCCGGTACACGCCGTCGGCTCCATCCCCGGCGTCTCTGCCGAAGCCTGATGAAGTCAAGCGTGGCACGCCCACGCGTGCTCAAGGAGGTCCGTTCCAAGCACAAGGCGGGGCTGCGGCGCAGTCCAGCAAGATGAACATTGGCTACGGAGCCGACTTCGGTGGCGCTAAACCATCGGGATTATACCAGGCGTCGTATGGTCAGTATTCGATGGATCTTGGTCGTCCCGCTGCCGCGCCGGCGACGGGTGCCATCCCCCAGGGTCAGCTCCCGACAGGTTCGGGAACCCCGAAGGGCACTGGTTCCCGTGGCGCTGCATCCGCCGCAGTTGCGTCGCAGTCACCATCGCGCGGACAGCAGCCTGTGGCGCAGATGCAGCAGATTCCTCTACAGCAACAGGCTCAGCAGCAACAACAGCAAGTCCAGCAAGTTCAGCAGAAGCAAGCTCAGCAACAGCAGCAAGTCCAACAACAAGCCCAGCAGCAACAGCACGCGCAGGCCCAACAAGGCCAGCAGAGCCAGGCCCAGCAGCAGACTGCTGCGCAGCTGCAGCAGCAGGCGCAGGCTGGCATGCAACAGGGCTACCACCACTACGCGCCGCCGCCGCCGCCAGGCATGGCGCTACCATACAACCCATACAACTATGCCAGCTACTACCAGGGCTACGGGTACTACCAGAACCCACAGGTGCGTCCATGGCTCATTTCGCTTAGCGTTTTGTGCCCTATTGAGGTCATGAGCTGGTCTTTCTAACGATGGCTTGTGTGTATTTGTATTGCTACGCACAGTTTGCTCAGTACAGTCCGCGTACGCAGTACCCGCCGCGTGGCAGCATGCCGTACGGCGTTGAAGGGCCCGTGCCGGGCTTTTCGAACCCGCCGAACATGCCGGTGGGCTACCAAGACCAGCACCTGATGGCGCAGCAGCACGAGTACGCTGGCGCTGTGCCCCAGGGCTTTGGCGAGATTAGCGGCGCGTATCTGCAGCAGGCACCAATGCAGCAGCAGCAGGGTGGTCACCACGGCCACCACGGCCACCAGCAGACCGGACCACAGAGCCATGGGAAGAGCGGATCGGGTGCCGCTGCTGGAGCCGCGGGGTCACAGCAATCGCACGGCCAGCGCTCGAACTCGGGCATGCAAGGCTACCAGAACGCTAGCGGGCGTGACCACACGTCGTCGCCGCCGGTGCCCAACGCGTCGGCGGCCATGTCCGGATCGTACGGCCAGCAGCACTATGGCTGGGCGGGGACCTACGGCGCTCAGCCCGTCGGTGGCTGGGGCGGCCACATGATGCCGCAGGGCTATCAGCAATCTCCGTCCCAGCAGCAGGCGCAGCAAGGCCAGCAGCAGCAGCAGCAGCACCCTGGCTCGCACCAGCAGTATCGCCAGTACGGCAACGGTAGCTCGCAGGGCGGTAGCAACGCTGCGAACGACGTGAACAACGCGCACTCGTGGAGCTCGTAGACTGGCCGTTCGGTGGCCACGCCCATCCATGCAGCAGTACCCAGCGCCCCGACACGCCAGCGGGAACGAACCGTACGTGTAGAGCGCGTCTGCGATGGCGGGTGGCGCCACCTCCAGCAACATCCGGCGAGGACAAACGGCTCATCTGCCGCTCTGACTTCGTTGCAATCATGAGTGCTGGAGGGACGGAGCGAGCGCGAAGACGAGAAGGAAAGAGAGGTTGACGGAAGAAGCTGGATGTATGAATAGGACACGAAGCGTTCATCTTCAAGTCTCTGCTGCTGCTGCGTATTGCTGCAACGTTGATGGGCACAGATCAGACGAGCAAGCTCCACGGCCCCGGGTGAGTGGCCGAGATGCTTCTGCCCAGCTGAACTGCCGGCTGCCTGCGCAATATTTGGCCGGCCTGCCGTTACGTCCCTCATGAGCATCCGCGTGCCTTGCCCCCCAAAGGCCACGAGAGGTCCAGACCAAGCCTGCCCTCGTCAGAGCGGCCACCTCCGCTGCGCCACTTAAGCTGCGTTTTTGTATGGAGGGGCGGTCTTAGCTGGCGGCAGACGGGAGTGCTGAGCCCGTGAAGGGGCGCCAGTTGCGTGGGTCAGTGCTTGCTCCATACCATATTCCGCGGTTGTCTTGGCTTCAGTATGGGGAGCGCAGAAAAGATCGCTACCTGTACCGGTACGTTACGTTACCGAGGCTTCTTTCGAGCCCAAACTCGATCTTCTTGCAATTTTTTGCGCGTTCTCACGGTCCAGAAGTTTTGGCGGCTCTCCAAGATCGCGTTCTTCGTGCGTTGATTGGCTGAATGTCGAGTTTCAATTGCTGTCATTGGCCGAAACTCCACCTGATATCTGGGTTGCCTTCTTCTTCAAGACCCGCAGGCTCTGGTATAAATAGGGGCCACCACCAACGGCCACCATGGCATGGCCTCCTTCCAGCGCGAGGCAGCTCTCCCCGCCGCCAGATCCGCAGTCGCTCTTCTCCTCGCCCCCAGCAACAACTCAACTCGCCTCGCAGCTCGAAGCCCCAGATCCAAGCCGACTGCTCGCATTCCAGGACCAGCGTCGACGCGACGAAAGGAAACGGGCAAGTTCAGAAACCAAACCAGCGTTGAGCCGCTTTTGCACGAAGCTCTGCAGCGATGGACGTGGGCGCGCGTGTATGGATCGCGGACCCGGCGGACGCCCAAGTGTGGCTGGCCGCACGGATCCTCACGGCACAAACAGCGGCGGTGACAGTGGAGGTAGAGGACCAGCACGACACATCGAGCCACAACCACAAGACGGACGACGACGCATCCGACGTTGACGGGACACCATTGCAGTCGCAAACACCCGCGCGACGTGAGGTGGCGCTAGTCTTCTCCGTCTCGGGCGAATGTAGCAACGTGTTGCCCCGCAACCTGCCGCGTGAGCAGGACCAGAGCGACCTGGTGGCGCTGCCGCATCTGCACGAGGCCTCCATCCTGCAGGCGCTGCGTCTGCGCTATGCGCGCCACGCCATCTACACGCACATCGGCGACATCCTCATCTCCATCAACCCCTTCCAGAGTCTCCCGCAACTGTACGCGCCCGAGGTCTTGCAGCGGTACGCCTACGACCACACAATTCCCGCCAGCGACCGCTCGATCACCAGCGCCACTGACCCGCACCTCTTCGCGGTGGCTCGCGCGGCCTACATGGACATCGTCCAGAACGGGCGCAGCCAGGCCATCCTCATCAGCGGCGAGAGTGGCGCTGGCAAGACCGAGGCCACCAAGATCATGATGACGTACTTCGCGCTCACGTGCGGCACCGCCACGTCGTCGACGGCATCCGACGTGCTGCGGACGCCGTCGACGCCATCGCCCGCATCCCCGCGCACGACCATCGAGACGCAAGTGCTGCAGTCCAATCCGATCCTCGAGGCCTTCGGCAACGCGCGCACCGTGCGTAACGACAACAGCTCGCGCTTCGGCAAGTTCATCGAGCTGCGGTTCCGCGACGGACGGCGGCGACTGGCCGGCGCAAGGATCCGCACGTATCTGCTGGAGAAGATCCGCGTCATCAAGCAGGCGCCGCACGAACGCAACTTCCACATCTTCTACGAGCTGCTGAGCGCCGACGCCTCCGTCGTGAGCGCAGCGCAGCGTCAGGCCTGGGCCTTGGACGGCGGCGCTGCCAGCTTCCGTTTGCTGAACCAAAGCGCGTGCTGCGAGCGACGCGACGGCGTGAAAGACGGCGAGCAGTTCCGCGCCACACGAAGAGCAATGCAGCAGCTGGGCATGAGCGAGCAAGAGGTCGCCAACGTGCTGGAGATCGTGGCCGCCGTGCTGCACATGGGCAACGTGGACTTCGAGCCGGCGCCGCACAAGCGCGAGGACAGCGTCTTCGTCGACGAGGCGCGCGTCGTCTCGACTGCCCCGGTCGCCAGCGGTTGCAACCACTTTGAGAAGGCGGCCGAACTGCTGCGCGTGTCCACGCAGGCGCTGGGCCACGCGCTCACGAAGCGTTGGCTGCATGCGTCCAACGAGACGCTGGTGGTCGGAGTGGATGTGGAGCACGCACGCAACACCCGCAATGCGCTCACGATGGAGTGCTACCGTCTGCTGTTCGAGTGGCTGGTGGCGCGCGTCAACAGTCGACTGCAGCACGAGACCAACCGATCGGCAGCGGAAGCGAGCCAGCCTGACGAAGCCGACTTCATCGGACTGCTGGACATCTTCGGCTTCGAGGACATGGCCGAGAACTCGTTCGAGCAGCTGTGCATCAACTACGCCAACGAGGCGCTGCAGCACCAGTTCAACCAGTTCGTCTTCGAGGAGGAGCAGCGGCTGTACCGGGACGAAGGCATCCGCTGGAGCTTCGTGGACTTCCCCAACAACCGCGCGTGTCTCGAGCTCTTCGAGCAGAGACCCATCGGCCTCTTCTCGCTCACAGATCAGGAGTGCGTCTTCCCGCAGGGCACGGACCGCGCGCTCGTGGCCAAGTACTACCAGGAGTTCGAGAAGAAGACGCAGCACGCACACTTCCGCTCGGCGCCGGCGCTGCAGCGCGCCACGCATTTCGTGGTCACGCACTACGCTGGCCGCGTCACCTACACTGTCGACGGCTTCCTGGCCAAGAACAAGGACTCCTTCTGCGAGAGCGCGGCGCGGCTGCTTGCTGGCTCGTCCAACCCGCTCATCCAGGCGCTCGCTGCCGGCTCCGTGGACGCCGAGGGCGACAACGACCAGCAGATGGAAGGCAAGGGCGGCCGCAACCTCCGCCGCGCCAAGTCGGCCATCGCGGCGGTCAGTGTGGGCTCGCAGTTCAAGATCCAGCTCAACGAACTGCTGGCCACCGTTCGCGCCACCACGCCGCGGTACGTGCGCTGTATCAAACCCAATGACGCTCATGTGGGCGGCCGCTTCGAGAGTTCGCGAGTGGTGGAGCAGCTACGCAGTGGCGGCGTGCTCGAGGCCGTTCGCGTGGCAAGAGCCGGCTTTCCGGTGCGGTTGTCGCACGACCAGTTCCTGCGTCGTTATCGTCGCGTGTTGCTCTCGCTCTGCAGGTCCTCGGACCAGGAAGACGCCGAGGAGGCCGTCAGTGAGCTCGACCGATGTCTGCATCAGCTCACACAACTGCTCCTAGCAAGCAACGACATCCACGGTGAGAGCGACGACGAGGACGAAGCGGCCAGACAGGCGCGCTGCGGCGTGAGTCTGGGCAAGACGCGCGTCTTCTTCCGCCGCGACCCATACGAGAAGCTGGAGAAGCTGCGTGTGACCGTGCGGCAGACGGCGACTCTCGTGCTCCAGCGCCATGTCCGCGGTTTCGCGGCACGAAGCAGCTTCCGTCGCTTACGACGAGCTGCAGTCGCAATGCAGACACGTGTACGAGGCCGGCGCGCCTGCCAACTCGTGCGCTGGATGCGAGCCATGAAGCAAGCTCGCGTGCTGCAGGCGCGGATGCGTCAGCTTTGCGCTCGCAGCAGGTTCCTCCGCGCTCGGGCAGGGGTGCTCGCGATCCAGTGTGGCTTCCGCTGCCGTCGTGCTGCTCGGATCGTGCAGACGCGGCGTGAAGCTCGCGCTGTGACGCGCCTCGCCACGGCGTGGCGTCGTGCATCAGCGCAGCGCAAGTTCCGACAGCTCTGCCGCGCCACGCTGGCACTACAGTGCGCAGCACGAGCTCGAGTCGCGAAGCGAACACTCAAGGGGCTGCGCGAGGAGAGCAGGAACGTGACCAAGCTGCAGCAGGACAACCTGCAGCTCAAGGACGAGCTGGCCGAGCTGCGTCGACGGCTGCTGGACGTGGAGAGCGGCAAGGCCAAGCCGATCAGCGCCGCAGCGGAACAGCAGAGCTCCCCGTCGCCTCGGAAAACAGCGGAGCCAGCGGTCAATACGCCACGGAAGATCGTTACCATCCGTATCAACGATGGCAACCAGAGCCAGGAAGACAGCGAAGGCCAGCTCTGTCTGGACCTGGATGAGGACGCCGTGACGCTGCTTAACGGCGGCAATCCGAACGCGGCCGACGGACGCGATGCCTCCTGCGTGGTGGATCTGCGCTGCAGCGAGCGAAAGCCCAAGCTGCGGTCGCCCAACTCGCGCCGCAGTCGACGGTACAGTCTGCCTCCGATGCTCACGCCGGCGGACGAGAACTCGCCCTCGGAATCGACGCCGCCCAAGTCTCCACACGCGCCGCGAGCTCGCGACCGTCGCCACAGCCTCGATCTGTGGCGGCTGCAGCAAGAGCAGGCTCAAGAGGAGGCGCGGCAGCTGCGGGACGAGATCCGCGAGTCGGCTCTAGTCGAGGCGGCCGCTGCCGAGCCCTCGCCCGAGCGCCAACAGCTGCAGGAACTGGCGCTGCAGAAGCTCGTGGCGGCGCAGATCAAGCGCAAGACCATGCAGTTGCAGCTGCAGGTGCCAGCCTTCGAGCTCAAGACGGACAATAACGGCCAGGAGGTCGGTCCGGCCTCGTGTCGAGGGCACCGCCGTCGGTCTCGCACCGTCGACAGCCCCGTTCGAGCTGGTCCGCTCACTTCCTGTGGCCCTCAGCGCGACGGGTCGTCTCGCTGGAGCTTCGCAACCCCACGCGGCTCTAGCTGCGGCCTGCCCGCCTACTTCGGCAGCTCCAGCACCGCCAGCTCCGCCTACGGCGACGACGCGTCCATAGAAGGCGACGACGACCTGTACCGAGCGGGCCGCGGCCGTTATGCCTTCCCCACGCGCTCGGCGTCCGCCGGAGTGTACCGCGGGCGGGCGTCGTCCATCGCGTCGTCCTCCTGCTGGACGCCGCCGGCCGCGATGCTGCGCGGCGAGGCGACGGTGCCGCGCTTCGCCAAGGCCCCGACCTGCAAGGAGTGCGACTGCGCGTTCAACCTGCTGGTGCGACGGCACCACTGCCGCCAGTGCGGCCACTCCTTCTGCTTCGAGCACTCGACGCGCCAGTTGGCGCTGCCGCATCTGGGCTACACGGCGGCACAGCGCGTGTGCGACGGCTGCTTCGAGAACCACGTGCAGGCGCTCAACGCGCTCAAGATGCCGCTGCTGCTGCGTCGCCCGACCGACGAGTTGTCGACCTCGTCCTTCGCCTCCTCGCCGCGCGGCCTCGAGAGCAACGACAGCTACTGCGCGCTCGACAGCCCCGACTCCACGGCCACGCGCGTGGCGCCGCTGCCGCTCCGCGTCTGAAGACACAACTCCGCTCCTCAGTCAACCGCTCCGTCAGTCCTGAACATGCACGTCTCTCATCATAAGTACACAGTAGATCCCAAGGAGAAGAGCGAGAAGAGGAGCTACAGCCTCGCTTCCTTCCATTACCAAGAGCGCAGCGCTTCATACCTCGGGCTTCTTCGTGGCCTTGCCCTTCGGCTTGCTCCTGCTCTTGCTCTTGTCCTTGGGCTTGAGCGGCGCGAAGGTGAGGCGGTGGATGGCGCAGGGGCCGTGCTGGGCGATGGCGGCCACGTGCGCCTTGGTGGGGTAGCCCTTGTGCTGCGCCAGCCCGTACTGCGGGAACTGCGCGTCGAACTCGCGCATGAGGCGGTCGCGCGTGACCTTGGCGATGATGGAGGCGGCCGCGATGCTGAACACCTTGGCGTCGCCCTTGACCACGGTCTCGGCCGGCAGCGACAGCGCGGGCGGCAGGCAGTTGCCGTCCACCAGCACGAGCGTGCGGTTCTTGGGCTGCTTCAAGCGAGCGGCCACGGCCTCCGCCGCCTCCGTCATGGCCTCCAGCGTCGCCTGCAGGATGTTGATCTCGTCGATCCGCTGCGCGCTGCTCACGTGCACGGCGAAGGCCACGCGCGCGTCGCTCGTGAGCTGCTCGAAGAGCGCCTCGCGCTGCGGCTCCGACAGCTTCTTGCTGTCCTGCACGCCGACCAGCGCCACGTCCGACGGCACGTGGCAGGCTGCGGCCACTACGGGACCCGCCAGCGGCCCGCGCCCCGCCTCATCCACGCCGATCACGACCGCGTAGTCGCCGGCTGTCGCGCGCTGCGTCTCGAACGCACGCGACAGCGTCCCGTGCTTGAAGCGCGGAGCGGAAGGAGCCGCAGCAGCAGGAGTGGGCGGCGGGGCGGACGGAGCAGCGGACGCAGTGGACGCTCGAGCCGCGAGACGAGGCGAGCGGCGCCGCACGACGGCGGCGGCGCGGGGCTTGAGCGACCTGCGCATTTTCTCCTGGCCAGCAGGAAGCGCGGCTCGTCGCTGGCTTTTTACCCAATCATGGTCTTTGCAACTGCGATATGAAGGATTTGATTGGAGGATAACCTGTGAAAACGGCGAGATTGAACCAATCACAGCGCGAGAAGCCTCGTCTACTGAAGCCGGCGGATTGCTGGGTTGGGTTTTGGTTTCTGTGGCCACAACTGGAACCGCCCCCAAGCAGAGACACGAAAGGATCAAGCAACATGGCCGACGCCGCCCCGCCCGCCCCCAAGAAGCTCACGAAGAAGGAGCTGCGCGTCCTGGAGCGCCAGAAAGCTGCCGTACGTGTGTCTCCCCGTCTCTGCGCTGCGTTTTGAGTCCTTGCGGGCTGCCGTGCGCTCGGTTAAAGCTGCGTTTCGGGGGATCTAACACTTGTGTTTCTTGAATCTTTGTGTAGGCGGCTGCGGCAGAGCCTAAGCTGACGGACACGTACGGCGAGAAGCCGCTGATCCAGTCCCAGGAGCGTCCGGGCAACGTCTACAAGTCGTACGTGGCCGTCGATGGCGAGTATCGCGCGTCTCTGGATCGCGTTCTAACGCGAGTGCTGCGTGTGCTTCTCTTTCTCTTTGCAGCGTGGCGGCACTGCACCCGGAGCTGCAGGGCGAGAGCTTCTGGGTGCGCGGCCACCTTCAGTCCGTGCGCGCCAAGTCCAAAATCGCGTTCCTGACGCTGCGCGAGCAGACGGCCACCATCCAGGCCATCCTGCACGAGAGCGACGAGGTCACCAAGCCCATGATCAAGTTCGCGGCGGGCGTGC
>MBAC02011126.1:0-27348 GCA_001712635.2 Nothophytophthora sp. Chile5
GGAGCATCAGTAGAGCACAGACGGCGTGGGCGGCTGCCATAGCCACGTGGACCCAAGCGATCACTCGGAAATCCTGGCGAGGCATGCCGACAGCGTAGTTCTCGAGCGAGTAGCTTAAATACGTGAGGTCATAACCCCAGTAGAACTTGGCGTAACCCGCAGTGTATGCACAGGTCAACAGATGCACAGCCAGCAAACTGAGCCACCAGAAGGCGAAGCCGCAAGGCGAGAGGCTCACATACTCCGTGGGCAAGAGGCAAGTGATCGTTGGGCCTGGACAAAGCATTCCGCTTCGATTTACATCGATGTGCCCTTCATTTGGAGCGTTTGGCTCAACCGTCAAGGCTAAAAATGGCGGCCACTTGGCTTGTCCTGACGCGATGGGGACATTGGGGCATTCCGCAAACGCGGCATTACAAACATGCAGCAACGCGTTGGCCCTGTGCATTTTCGCCAGGCAGTTAAGCGCCGCGAACGGGCGGCTGATCTCGTCGCATCCCGCTACAACGATTCCTTCTCCGCTCCCCTCCTGGGTCTCTGCTGGGCCAGCTTCCTCGCGCTTCACGTCGTGTGCTTGGTCTATTTCGCGGCCACAGCGTGGTGCTACTGGAACTTGCCCGGCACCAGTCTGGACCGCTGGCTGTCCCTATATTACATCGGGCTCGGCACTCAGTCCGACCGCACGATCGCTATCGTGCACGGCTGCATGGCCGCGGTTCATGGCGTGTACATCCTGTGGATGCTGCTCTGGTCCGTGAAGAAGCGGCGGCTGGTGTTTGCGGTCTATAACGTTGTCAAGTCTCCAACTCGCCTCTCAAGCATCGGAAGCGAGTGGCAGGCCGTTGAAAGCGTGAAGAACTGCATGCGCTGCCTCTATCGCGCTGTATTAACACGGGACGGGTGCTTGGGCGTGGACGGCCCGAACTTCGACGTGATTTTGCTGTGCCGAGAGATCATCGAGACAGCGCTCCAGACTTATCAGGCCTACCGCATGAGTTTGCTACTGCCTCGAGCGGAGCTCAATCGCGGCTACGTGGCGCTTCTCGTGCTCAACTGCTGGTCCACGGCGCTGGTGCACTCGGTTTTCCACTCGAACGCGACGACGCGGCGCCTGGTAGCTCTGATATGCGACTGCGTGCTGGATTTGGTGTCTTCGGTGGGCATTTCGACGACTCTGGTGCTCATATATGCCCAAGATTTCAATTTTCAGACCAACGGCTTCCCCTTCTTGAAGTGGTACGAAGACGAGTGGCTGGTGAATGCAATGAGCGAGTTCCAGATGCTCTTGGTGACCTCCTGGACGGATCTGGTCACGCGAGTCGTGTTCGCCCTAAGCCTGCTGGGCAACATGAACAATATGAAGAAGCTCATTCGTGCGAAGCCCTCGAAGTGGAACAGTGACTTCAACGCCCGCCACCGAGTTACGGCAGTGGCACCGTTCCGCGCAAGTCTGATTGACTCCAAGCTCTTCGCAAGTTGGCACGACACGCGACCGAATGCAGTGAAGTATGCAGTAGCCAAGCTGACGGAGTTGCTGTTCCTCAGCTGGGGACTAGCAGTGCTGGCTCTGCATCTGCACGCTGGATCTGTTCGAAACCTCCCGCAATGCATGATGCAAGTGAAGCCATGGGGAAGTTCTCAGCCGTCGTGCTCCTTATTGGTGCTGGATTGTCATCAAACGGAGATCGCTGGGTCAACAGAGGAGGTCACTGAACAATGGAGCGCCTTCGATCCGACCACAGTAGTGCGTGTGGTGGTCCGCCATTGCCCAGAGCTGCAACTTCCGCCGAGACTGACGGAGTTCTCGCAGCTAGACGCGCTGAAGATGTACAACACGACGATAGTCAGTTGGGAAGACAGTGCTGCCTTGACGCAGAGTCACCACCCGAAGATCAAGACACTCTTCCTAGTGCGTGTCAACATGACGGACGGCGCACTCCCCATTGGACTCCAAGCTGACGACTTCCCTCAGGCATTGCAAGACATCGAGTTCTGCGTCACGAACTTGCGCTCACTGCCGGATGATCTGGAGTTGAAGTGGCCTCAATACGCCAGCATTTACCTCGAAGCCAGTCAACTGGTCGAAGTCCCGGCGTCGCTCGTGCGCCTCGCTCCTTACGACTTGTCCCTCTCTTTGAACCCCATATCGACGCTTCCGGCCGAGTTGTTTGAACGGGACTCGGTGGGTTATCTGAGCTTTGGTGGCACCTTCATCTCTCAGCTACCTGAGGCCGTGACGGAGGTCTCAACTTCTCTATTTGATGTGAACCTGAGCGGCACGAATGTCTCCTTCTTCTGGGCGTGGCTCGACCCAATAGCGGAGCAGGATTCAGGGTACCCACCGCTGACGGCCGCCAACACGCCGTACTGCCGGGATCTCCAGCGTATTTTTGAAGGCGAACAGACCAGCTTTTCGGTCATTTCACCCACATCGGAGGACGGAATGGAGCTTTCTCTCTTGTCCAACGCTTCAGTGGAGAACTGGATGAACCTCAAGCGTGCTGTATCATGTGATGAGGAGTCAGCCACCTGGTACCCCATCGAATTCGAAGATCAATACAGCAGAATCTCCTGAACTTGGGAGCTCGTCTCAAAATGGCTCATTCCTTTGCAATCTACTCCTCTAAATGATGCCAGCTCACTACCGAGCTAAAAGGTGACATGTTAGTTCGGAGATGACCCATTGCATCATGAGCTCTTGTTGTTTCCACGGCAGTGCCAGCCGGACTTTTGTAAAAGTGCGAGGTGGTTACACGGTTTGAACGTGTTAAAAATGGAAATGAAGGGTCTTGCTTAAGCCATTCGGACGAATCTGCACACAGTCCCAATGCATTTCCGCAAAGCAATGCGCCATCATGAGCAAGGAGAGGGGCGCGCCGCACACAGTGACGAGTCGTTTCCCCGAGCCGTCGCGGGCCTCTGCTGGGTTGGCTTCCTCGCGCTTCACGTCGTGTGCTTCGTCTTCTTCGCGGTGACTTCGTGGTGCTACTGGAACTTGCCAGACACTGACCTGGCCTTCAGTTTGGCCTACAATTACCTCGAACTGGGCAGCCAATTTGACCGTACCGTCGCTATCATCCATGGCTTTCTGGCTGGAGTTCACGGCATGTACAGCATCTGGATGTTGCTCTGGTCCATGAAGAAACGGGGCCTCGTGTTCGCGGTCTATAATGTCTTCACGTGGCCAACTCGCCTCACCAGTATCGGGAGCAAGCGGCAGTCAGGCGCAAGCGTGAAGCAGAAAATGCGCTGCCTCTATCGCGCTGTATTCGCGCGCGACGGGTGTTTGGGCGTGGACGGACCGAACTTTGACTTGATTATACTATGTCGAGAGATTGTCGAGACGGCGCTCCAGACCCAGCAGGCCTACCGCATGAGCTTGTTACTCCCTCGAGCAGTGATCAATCGCGGTTACGTGGCGCTTCTGGTGCTCAACTGCTGGTCTACTGCGCTAGTGCACTCTTCTTTCAAGTCAAATGCGAGGAAACGACGTCTATTGGCTCTAATCTGCGACTGTGTGCTGGATTTGGTGTCTTCGGTGGGTATTTCGACGGCTTTGGTGTTCATCTACGCCCAGGATTTCGACTGGAAAACCAACAACTTCCCGTCCCTCAAGTGGTACGAGGACGTTTGGTTCGTCCACGCCAGGAGCGAGTTCAAGGTGCTACTGGTCTCCTCCTGGACAGATCTGGCTATGCGAGTTGTATTCTCAGTCAGTATGTTGAGCAATCTGAACAACATGAAGAAGCTCATGAGCGCGAGGCCTTCAAGGCGAAAGAGTGACTTCAACGCCCGCCACCGAGTCACGGCAGTGGCACCGTTCCGCGCAAGCCTGATTGACTCCAAGCTCTTCGCAAGTTGGCACAACACGCGACCGAATGCAGTGAAGTATGCGGTAGCCAAACTGACGGAGTTGCTGTTCCTCAGCTGGGGACTAGCAGTGCTGGCTCTGCATCTGCACGCTGGATCTGTTCGAAACCTCCCGCAATGCATGATGCAAGTGAAGCCATGGGGAAGTTCTCAGCCGTCGTGCTCCTTATTGGTGCTGGATTGTCATCAAACGGAGATCGCTGGGTCGACAGAGGAGGTCACTGAACAATGGAGCGCCTTCGATCCGACCACAGTAGTGCGTGTGGTGGTCCGCCATTGCCCAGAGCTGCAACTTCCGCCGAGACTGACGGAGTTCTCGCAGCTAGACGCGCTGAAGATGTACAACACGACGATAGTCAGTTGGGAAGACAGTGCTGCCTTGACGCAGAGTCACCACCCGAAGATCAAGACACTCTTCCTAGTGCGTGTCAACATGACGGACGGCGCACTTCCCATTGGACTCCAAGCTGACGACTTCCCTCAGGCATTGCAAGACATCGAGTTCTGCGTCACGAACTTGCGCTCACTGCCAGATGATCTGGAGTTGAAGTGGCCTCAATACGCCAGCATTTACCTCGAAGCCAGTCAACTGGTCGAAGTCCCGGCGTCGCTCGTGCGCCTCGCTCCTTACGACTTGTCCCTCTCTTTGAACCCCATATCGACGCTTCCGGCCGAGTTGTTTGAACGGGACTCGGTGGGTTATCTGAGCTTTGGTGGCACCTTCATCTCTCAGCTACCTGAGACCGTGACGGAGATCTCCCCTACTCGATTGAGAATTAACCTGAGCGGCACGAATGTCTCCTTCTTCTGGGCGTGGCTCGACCCGAGGCTCAAGACCCTGGAGCCTCCGGAGCACCCGCCGTTGAATGCTGCAAACACTCCCTACTGTCGAGATCTCCAGCGCATTTTTGAAGGCGAACAGACCAGCTTTTCGGTCATTCCACCTGCATCGGAGGACGGAATGGAGCTTTCTCTCTTGTCCAACGCCTCAGTGGAAAACTGGGTGAACCTCAAGCGTGCTGTGTCATGTGAAGATGACTTACCAACCACTTGGTACCCCATCGAATTTGAAGACCAATACAGCAGAATACCATGAATATTGGTTGATTGAAACGCAGTTGGCTCATTAACACGATCGCAAACGCAAACGCAAGCTCAATGCCATGCCAAGGAGGCAGTCTAGTATGCAGAAGGTCCACTACTTGAGTTCTGGTCGAGTCTAGATCACGGCCGACATGACGCCAGCCATAGACGCAGTGGAGCCCTTGGCGCTCTTGAGCCAACACGTGCCGCCATTGTAGTTGGTCCAGGAGAAGGCTCGGCATCCCGACGTCTTCATGCAGATGGAGCAGCAGCCATACGGGTCGCTGCTCGGGGCGTTGCCGACGTTGCCTCCCAAGTAGTCAACTCCGGGTTCCATCGCACAGCTGGGGGCTGGGGGGTTGGCTGCCGACTGGCCGGAGATCACGCCGTCCTTGCGAGCGACTCCGTCCTTGCGGTTCTTGAGCCAACACGTGCCGCCGTTCGTGTTGGTCCATGAGAAGGCACGGCAGCCTCCGAAACCTGCGCAGATGGAGCAACAGGCACCGGGGGCACTGGCCCTCACACTGCCGATGTCGTTGCCCACATAGTCCACTCCAGTCTCAAGGCCGCACGTGGGGATCTCGAGGTACGGAGTGGCCGAGGTGGCCTCGGAACTCACCTGCATCTGGCCTTTGGCACTCTTCAACCAGCAAGTGCCGCCGGCATACGAGGTGAAGGTGTATGCGCGACAGTTGGGCGTGTTCGAGCAGATGTTGCAGCATTTGGTCGAGTCTGTCGCCGGCGCACTACCGATATCGTTGCCGACGTAGTTGATGTCTCGTTCCTGTTGACACGCTGAGCTGAAGTTGATGATCGCCGACTTGGCATTGGCGTCGGCGATCACAGTTCCACGACCGCTCTTGAACCAGCACGTGCCATCGGCGAAATCGGTCCACGTGTATGCCCTGCATCCGGCCATAGCAGAGCAGGAGCCGCAACAATCCCACGCAGTGGTGCCAGGTGCGCTGCCAATGTCGTTCCCCGCGTAGTTGAAGCCGTTCTCCACCAAGCACTGGGGCAGATCCACGACCATTCCAGGGGGGTCATCAGTCTGCAGGCGCCGGAGGCGAGTGCTGTCGAGTGCGGATCGTGCAGGATCTGCCTCCGCTGCAGTCGCAGTCGGGGCTGACGTGGCCAGCAGCAGCACAACGGAGAGGAAGGTCTTCATTCTTCCGAGAGAGTCGCAATTGTTGGAGAAGGGGCTCGATTGCCGCTGGAGCAAGTCGAGAAGTGACTCTCACTGCTATTGCATGAGAAGGGAGCACGGCGAGGACAGGCTCAAGTCCGATCCAGGGCTGTTTCCTTCGCAAGAAAGGCAGGAGACGCCGCCTCTTCGAAGAGCCACACACGCTGGCTTTCGCTAGGGAATCTGCATCCAAACGAAGGCGTGCGGGCCTGAATGCACACACGAACGTACGGTCTTGAAGTGTGAGCGGCTATTGCTGCGTGTTACTAACGGGGACAGGATCACGCACGTCGGTTTTCCCCAACAAATCAGCATTACAGAGCGCGCATGACGTCAGAAAGATCTGAACGTTGTCCTTCTTGCTCAGGAGTTTTCAGCATTTCAACAAAAGGTCTAAGGTTCTGGTGGGACGAACCTCGTGCTCTGTCAAAGTGGTGAAGACCTTCGAACAGAAAATCGTGCACACGACTCACGCTGAAGCTACCCGATAGGGTCCACGGACAGCGATGCATGTGCCATCGATGCATATGCACACACCTCCCATCAAGTAATGAGACTCTGGGGACCAGGACGTGCTGAGACAAAACAAACATATTCGCTTTCCCACTATATAGCGGCTCGCCACATGTAACCTGTACTGAGTACTGAAGCGTCTGCTTGAGTGGGTGCTTCTTCACCCATGAAGTGTCCATTCAGCTGCCGCCGAAAGGGTGCACAACCCACCGGTTCCGTTTCTGAGATGAATTGGCGAAACCTTCGCTTCAACTCCACTCGTGGTGAACGAATCCCGTTGGATGGCGCCGCGGGTTTCTCATACGCAGATCAACTGCCAAAGGCGCTGAACAACCCCAGCTCTCAACTAAGGAAGGATGTCCCGAGCTCTGGTGGCTGCCATGGTGCTTTCGGCATTATACTCGCTGTCGCCACTCCAGGCAGTTGTGCACCCACCTGACTTCTACACGTTAATGGCGGCTAATGTTCGGCGAAAAGCGACGACGCTGGGCTATCTAGCTGCATTCTGCAACGTCCAACAGCGACACTGGAAGGCCACGATGCTCGTACTGTTTGCGGTGATGGTGACGCGCTCGAGGCGACGACTGCCGGCAAGTTCGACCAACGCTTCGAGCATCCAGCAAGACGCGAGGGCCTTCTGACTGCGGTGCAATGGATCATTTTAGCAGTGAAACAATCTGAAATAGCGATTATACATTTGTTTTTACGTGATTAAACGTTTTGTCATCGTTAAGCCTGTTGTGCCTTACGATTATTTTGGAGTCTGTGATTGGTAAAAAAAAAGAAGGCGTGGTGAAGGCGCTAGGATAAGGACATGTCCATAATTTGGATGGTCGGTTGCTCGAAGGCATTCGAGGTCGCAGTAACCACAGACAGTCTAGAGGGTTTTCCGCCTTCCGAGGCCTTTCCCGCAGTGAACACAAAGCACTCCACAATACACATTCCTTGATTTCCTGCCTCACACATACGTCTTCAATTACCGCAGCGACCAGCAAGCACCTCTGGAAGATCAACCGAGAGCGCGTCAGTTCTTAAGCACGTTGGACGGCTCGACCCAGGACACACCCGATGACTGATTGTAGACGATAGTTTGTGGATTAAGTGTCGTCTCCCAGCATTCTTGCTCTCGTTCATGTGGTACAAGCATACAAGCACCTTCATCATGTACTTCTTGGTCACTGACAGCTGGCTTCGATATCTGGCTTTGGTGGCGTTCGCGGTGCACGCGCCATGGATCTCGGCTGGGCATACGTGCTTTCCTTGCTTGCTAGCATTGCGTTCGGCCATCGTCTGCCAATAGAAGCGGGTTTCTTCTTGGACGGCGGCTGCCTAACGAATTCGCAGGAAGTGTGTGTTCGGATCGTCCCCCTACAAAACTCAAGTAATACTTTGTCTCTAAAAATATGGTTCGAACGGCCACTACCTTTCGAAAACCAGTTTGACCCAACATCGGTATTACGATTCCCGTTGGCTGATTTGTCATTTATCGACTGTGGCAATGTCCGAAAATAGGAGTTCGAACCAACTCTGGCTCCTATTTTCGGACATCAGCACCGGTCCAGAGACCGGTACTTCACCGGTATATCTTCCACCTCCTGTCATTCGCAATCCATCGCGAAGAGAACCTTCTTCAAGCAGCAACCAGTACGCTCGCTGTCCGGGCGCCATGCAGGTGGAGGAGGACCCGAGCAGCCAGTTCGTGGACTTCACGAACGCCACGGCCACGGAGCAGTTCGTCTCAGACGTGGAGCAGGCGCTGATCGCCTGGCAGCTCGCCAACAAGGGCCACGCATCGCTTGAGGCGCTGGCCGCCGCCTTTCCCAATGAATCCTGCGCCAGCTACGCGACGGAGGGCCAGGCTTCCTGGTCGCGACTGCGTGGCTGCAGCTTCGGCTCTGGCTCGGCCAACGACCCGGCGATATGGACGCGTGGCTTGGAATTCCGACCGGCCGGTCAATCTACCGTTAATTACTACGCATTGACGCTATTCGTGTCTCGTCACGGCCAACAACAGAAGGCGCTGCCTTCTCCCTCTGCTGCTGAAGGAGTGGCAATTCCGCCTGGAAGTGGCAGTAGTTCGCGAAATCGAACGCTCAAGAAATGGCAGGAAGGACTGGAGCATTTTACGCCTACGATGCTGTCGGTGGCTGATACTGGCCGGGATTTCCAATGGGGAGTGGATGGCGACGAGCCGACTGGTTCTCCTACTACGAATGCATCGGACGTGGATGGGGAAGAGGCTTCAGCATTTATTGGTGGGGAAGATGGCCATGGTCATGGGGGAGGACGGTATACATCTGTGTTTGACGAGGAGGAGGCGGTGTTCAGTCGGAAGATCGCCTTTCAGAACGTGCAGAAGTGGTTCGGCGTGGACGAGTTCTTGTTCTTGAGTCGCTCTTCGCATCAAGGGAGTAAAGTGCCACAGCCGCCACAGCCGCCACGCAGTAACAGCAGTAAACCCAGTATACCTGCGACCAATCTGGAAGCCGATGGTGGCAATGGAGAGGACGAGGAAGAAGATCCGCTGGCTAGAAGTGGAGCCAGCCTGCATTCGCGCCAACAATCTGGAGTGGAGACGAATGTTGAAAGGGAGACTGATGCTGATGAAATTGGTGAGGACGATGACATGGCAGACATCCAAGTGGATCAGAACGAGTCGGGGATGCTGCTCTCGGCGCTTACGATGGCGCTAAACAACTGTAACTGCACCATCCCAGCCTTCGTGCCGGTGTTGGAACCCTCGCGTGGTACTTGGGTGGGCTCTGCAGTGCCTGGCGCCACGGGAAACGTCTCGATTGCCTTTGAAACGGACTCCGTGCCCGAATTGAACCCCAACCAGAGCTGTATCAGTGGCCTGCTCGACTTCTTCAAGCTCAAATTGCAGTTGGCGCCACATGTTGAAGAGAAGTGCCGTCTCGAATCAGGGGAAGCCGGCGACCTCGCGATTGGCATGATGGTGTCCGCGTCGTTTGGCTACTCGTGGGATCGAAGAGAAGATCCGAGGGAGACGGCGACGCCAGAGAGCCCGTTGAGTTGGCGGACGCTGGAATCTCAGCTACCAACGCACAAACGCGACCAGATTCAGCATATTACGGCGAAACTCTTTGGGGACCGCCATCCGACACCTTTGCTAGGCACGACAAGCTGTCCTCTGACTGGAATGGACCTCACGGTAAGCTGGCCAAAGCTGCGCGAAGGCACGTATGTGGACAACGTGGTGCACTCGACGCTGGACCCGAATACAGCGCCCACCTGGATGCTGAACGTGCGTTTCCAAGATCTACTCGCCGAGAATCAGCGGAAGCCGATGTTGCCACTGAGCAAGCAGCTCGCGAACCTCGTGCAGGTCTATTCCAACTCTAGGGAGCTGAACAAGGACATCCTGGTGTCGGAGTTAGCGCCCTCGATCAACTATCCGCCTCCTACTTCGGTGGCTGCGTCCCCACCCAAGTCCTCGTCGTCTCACACTGCTGCCATTCGTGCTGGAAGTGGCGAAATGACTGCAACGACCGCGTCTTCCAGTATGGCTGAGACGATCCCTGCGATTCCTGCGACTCGAGCGGCTGTGGTACTGGGAAACGCCATCTCCAGTCTGGTGTCGGCTGCAACGTGGAAAGGCACGGACGTGGAGGAGATCCGTCGGATTGTCGCAGAACTATTTGATGAAACGGAGGAGGAGATTGGTGCAGATGGAGAAAGCGATCACAGCGTCAAGGAGACGGCGACAGCTCCTTTGGAAACCGCTTCAAGCTCAGTGCAGCACGGTGCACCCGTGGGGGAACTGGTGTCCATCTTGGCCACCCGGATGGGGCAGCTACGTATGTTCAGTTTCATGTCTGTGGTTGTTGACTTGTGGCAGTGGATGAAACAAATTGACTTGTTGCGTTTGTGTTATGTGTAGACGGGATCAACTCGATGTCGTTGCTGTGGGTCGAGTTTGTCAAGGCGCTACGAGACCGCTGGTTCCAACAGCGGCTGCTCCCGTTCATGGTACGAAGGCTGCCGGAACGCAGTCGGGTTGTTATTCTGAGCCATCCACCCACTCACGTTCGTATGCTTGGGGTGTCGATACTTGATGCTTGTAGAGCACAGCAACAGAAGACGGCGATGTCGATCACAACACGAGCTCGCGGTCGTTGGACGCGCTGTTCTTGTTGGACTCGGAGGCCATGCAACTACCCCCGCCGGATTTCCGCCACTGTCTTCTGCATCAGAAACTTCAGTTGCTCAACTGCTGCATCCTCAGGTAAGGCACAGGTTGCTGCTTCATCCAGGAGATAGTTTATTTTGATTCCAACCCTTGCTATGTCACAGACAAGCGGAAGTGTCGAGGACAGTGTCGAACGCTGACGATAGCAGCACCCACGACAACAGCAGTGACCAGGAGACCACCGACATGGCCGTTATGACTATCGAGGACACGCCGTGGACAGGCGAAAGTGTCGAGGCTGAGGACGTTGGCGACGAAGAGGGAGACGGAAGTCCGAGTGATGACGAGTTCTTCGACTCGATGGAGCAGCAGGACAGTGCTCAAGCGCCTTCGCCTAGAGCAGCGAGACACCCAGAAGGCGTGCTTCAAGAGGTGCCAGGCGTGTTGTGTCTGCAGACGAACGAGCCGCTGTTGGATCCTGTGACGCAGACGGCGGTGCCGATGACGGAGGACGTTGCGAAACAGCAGCAGGATCTGCTCACGCGCTTGGGGGTGAGCGTCGAGTCGGCCGTGCTGCGTCAGCAGATCCAGAGCACCGCGCTGATCTCGGACATGCAGGCTTTCAAGGCTGCGAATCCACGCAGCTGCCTTGCGGACTTTATCCGCTGGTACTCACCGAAGGACTGGCTTCCATTCGAGAAGCACATGGATCCAGTGCACTTGAACTTGCCGTCCGAAGGCCGAGGCGTCTGGTGGTTCGAGCAGCACGGGATGCTCTCGGAGCGGATGCGTTTTGGCCCAGGACACCAACATCTATGGCAGCAGATGTGGGAGACGAGTGCGGCGATCCCTGCGAGTCGACAGAAGCGGCTGTTCGACCCGCTGCAGGAGTCGGAGAAGATCTACCACTACCTGGAGACACTGTCGCCACACGAACTCTTCCATCAGATGCTGGCGGGCACCATCTCCAGCAGCATCTTCGCTCTGGAGACGGCTCTACCCGTGCGCATATCGGATCACACGTTGCCAGTTGTGCATCGAGCGTTGCAGGAACTGCGGACTCGAGGCAGTCGCGCGATTGCTCGGCTGGATGAGGCGTTGGCGGAGTCCCAAGTAGCATTTCCTGCTGCTGGCCGGACGATCCGACGTCGTGAGGACGACCAGGAGCAACAGTCGAAGGCGGCTGCCCACCAAGGCCAGCAGTTGCAAGTCGCCTTCGAGATGGCGCTGGATGCTTGCTGGAAGCTCGTTCGTGCGCTCGAAGTGGTGGAAGCTCTGGTCACCAAGGCACTCGCTCTGCTTCACCACTTCCCGGAGCCAAAATTGGAGCGTGGAACGCTGAAGTTGGTGAACTTGCTGCTGCTGCCGTCGCTGTCGTGTCGACAGCAGAGCGAGGTGTCGAAGGTGCTCAATCAGGAGCCTTTACGCCAACGTGTTGCAGCTCTTGTGCTCACGAATCCAACGCTGGCAACCGCAGGACCTATGCCCGTCCCCGTCCAGCGCGAATACGTGCTCAGATGTATCTGTCCACGGCCGTTCCTGCGCGAGTACTATGGAGAGATGCCACTGGACGAAGAGGACGAAGACTCGAGTGCTGGCCAACCGGACCAGGAGCTGGAGGAGAGTCCGCTGGTGGTCAACCGCATGTACGCCGCCTTCAAGAAGAGCACGGTGCGGTTCGCCTTGGCGTTGGCTGAGTCCGAGTTCTAACGCCGCCGACCGAACTCTGCAATTCGCTGCTGCCAGTGTCCAGCCCAGCCTAATTCGTTCACTTGGATGAATGGTGTCAGCCGTCCCACCCTCACCTCCGGAACCCGCTGCTCTTTGAAGAGGGAAGATGGGGACGCCAGCAGCTCACATGTCAGCCAAATTACAGCAAACGTTTTGTGGTCGACTCAGAGGGTGGAGGAAAGTGGCGACGAGGGGGAGAGGCGTTCTCGGTCGCTTGGTTCCTTTTTCGCTTGACTGCTCTTGGTTCGTCGACATTTTCGGATTGGAAGGATCATGGCTGAATGAACCCATTCTTGTTCTCGCGATATCTAATGCACTTTTACCGAAGCGGATGTATATAAATATAAATATGCAGCGAGTTTGAGAGGCAGTGCATGTTCTTTTACTCGCAACTTACCGGTAATGCTAGTCTGCACATCGAATTTTGCAGGCAATGGATGAAGAAGTATCGGTTCTCTGAGAATTAGCTTTTATGGATGGGCTCACAAAACCGGGTGCTACTCTCTTTCCTGCAGTGGAGACCGAATGTATGGACGGTAAGGCGAGGATAGTCGACGAACGCACAGTTGCATATCGTTCCTAGAAGCGAGCGAGTGACGCGCGGCTCGTTAGTCGTTCGTTACCCATGCCATCATTTGTCTGATGTACGCACATGCACTGCTTGTGTGAGGGTGGGCAAATGCGTGCAGTATGATGCCTCTCGAATCGTCTTTTCGTAGAGGTGTCACATCCACGACGTCGGTGCATGTGTGGCTGTGCTGCGGACGTATCAGAGCCTTGCTCAGAACGCTGCTGCCGCCATTTCGCTGATCAGCATTGCGAGCGTACAGCGTTAGCGTGTCAAGCACCGCGCGGGTTATCAGATTCGTCGTATCCGCTGCATTCAGTCCCAGTTGGAAATTCGGATACTGTACACACTCAAGGCCAACTGTTCGTGATTTCACTTGCGGCGAAAATGTGTACATGTACATTACTGCAAAGGCGAAAGCAAAACAGCGGGACGTGTGAGCCATACGTTACTGCAAGTTACGGGCGCGGACTTTTAAAGTTTTGCTCCCACCTCTTCGCAGAGAGCAACGAAAGTGTCGATGAAGCTGAAGTCCATACAATGTCCATACAAGGTGCAGGTCACGCGGATAAGCGCCAACTTCCGAGCTTGACTCATCCAGCGGCCACGAAATACCCGTGTTCGCAGACACGCAGTCTGAGGTAATCGTCCCACGAAGCAAATTGAAAGCGCGTTGGTGCGTCCGCGTCGACGGCGTCAGCAAACCCACCACCCAATCCAAAGGCGCTGACGCGCCGCGTCGTGTAAAACAAAATGAGAATCGTCCGCCATAAAAGCGACTTGATAAACTTCAACTTTCCCAAAAGACGTTCCAATTCAGCAGTACTTACGCTAACAAGGTAACCAACTCGACCACTTGACAAAGTTTATATCACGCTGTATCCTCTTTTGGAAAAGCGCCAACGCAATTTCACATGTGATACCATAAAGAAACGCGTGGAACCGCACAAAATAAAGAACTTGCATGCCCCGGTTTTGATCTCGGCATATGGTTGTTCATGGCGGGCTTTGCATGGGACTGTACGGTGCAAGTCATACTGAATTCAACTAAAAATGAAGTGAATTCGGCGACAGATGATGGGCACGATAGATGCAAGAACGGGAACGGATGACTGGTCGATTTTGTTTGTTAGGTCACTTCGTGTGACGAGCCACCGAAACCGGCTCCGAGGATCCTTACAAACTGTTAAACTAAATGTTTGCGGGTTTCTGAAATATTGGAAATGGATAGCTGCTTATTTTGTGCTAACGAGGGAACCTGCAATAATACATGTTTGGAATGCACACATCAAGATTGGGTGTTTGTGGAGACCTGCTTTTTGTACCCCATCACGGTTGAGCAAAGCCCGAGCAGTTTGTCGTCGACAGCGGATGAGACCACAAGAACCGTGCGATTCGTTTTGCAAAGGAGATGGACCTCAGTTGGCAACGAGAAGAGAATGGCGCTCTTCACCCATTCATCAAGTGTGTTGTGTGCGTCCTTTTCGCGTCCATCACCTCTCTCCTTTCGATCGCTTCGTGTCCCTCCTGCACCTCTTTCGCTGCCAGCTCCTTGGCTGGATTTGCATTCGCTCATTCTGCAAATCTGTCTCTCGCGCGCATTGCAAAACGTCAGCAAAGCGAGTTGCACTTACGATGGGGAGCGACAGCAAACTTTCGTCTAGCGCTGCTCCTCGTTGCGGCGGACTGAACTTCAGTATCCCATTGCGAGCTGTCCACCAAGGCGATCGAATGGCGACCACGGGGGTCAAGCGCAGCGAATGCCACAGCGACTCGGCTTCTCCGGTGATGGAGGCCAAGAAGCGCATGTTCACGCCGCCGCCTTCTGGAATGGAGAGCCAAGGCGACCTGGACTCGCAGTCGCCCCGCACGGACGCCAGCTGGCCATCTGACGAGGAGATGAACGAGATGTCATTGGAGTTGAAGCGAGTCGACAGCAGCTCCAGCGTTGCCAGCACGGGTCGCAAGAGCTCAGCTGCTGCAGGCAAGGCTGCAGCAAAGCACCGGGCGAGTGACGCGTTCTCGACCGAAGGCTTAAACGCGGACGCCATCAAGCAGCACAAAGCGCAGCGACGACGGGAGCAGGTGCGCGCCGCCTCGCGACGATGCCGCGATCGCCAACGGAAAGAGACGGAAGATCTGCGCACCAAGGTCTTCCAGCTGGAAGAGTACATCGCGCACACGCTGCAGGCGCACGAGTGGGAGCAACAGCAGCAACGCGAACGCGTGAATTCGCTGCAACATGAGAATGATCTGCTTGTGCAACAGCTCGCGATGGCAACAGCCAGTGGCAACAGCAACGCTAGCGTTAGCAGCACGTACCCCGCATGCAGCATCGAGCTGGAACCTGTGGCTCTTGGAAGCCTCATTGAATCCGACGATGACACGCTCCCCGACGACCTGGTGCACTACATCGTGAACGACGAGCCCACCCAGTGGAGCAGCGAACTGGTGTACCACGCAGTCGACGACACCTCGCGCCAGCTCGTGACGATGCTCGAGTCCCAGGTGCAACCCGTCAAGTCCCCCGTTATCTTTGGCTGGCAGTTCGACTTCTGGGCTGAGGGCGACAAGTACTTCGGTCGGAACCGCAAGTTCTTCCCCGGCGTGGGAGCATTGGAGCTCGGCAAGCGCATGCAACATGTGGAGCCGCAGCGGTACATGGAGACCTTCCCGGAGGTGCACAAGATGGACATTCTCCAAGTGCTGGACGAGAACGTGCTCGTGATGCGCCTTGTGAAGGCGCTACCGGGCAAAGTCATGGCGCAGTCGGTGAACGCTCGGTTCCTAGCGTCAACGACACCGCCCGCAGGCTCCACGAGTCGCTGGGTATACGCGGATCGCACCATCGACGAGCCCACGGACGGCGAGTACGCGCTCGAGAACGAGTGTAATGGCTACATCTTCGAGGACACGATCGAGGAGATGGAGGATGGCTCGCGCGTCGAGGGGTGCATGGTGCAGGGCGTTGGCGCCTTCGAGAGCGGCGGCATGGCGTGCAGCGTGCTCATCGAAGAGCTGTCCAAGGCGTTCTCGTCCGTCGTCATCCGGTGGGAAGGACTCTTCATCAACGACTACATGCCCGAAGACGCCGACGGGTTCGCCGACATCGTGCTGGACTTTTAGGCCCCTCGATCCACAGACTAGCGTGTGCGTTGTGCGTCTACATGCGTGTTCCACATATTTGTGACCCTGTACTTAATAAATCCATGCTGCGTCCCACTCCAATAGAAATACAACCACGGAGACAAGCGGCTGCGTCTGGTGCCGTCTGCGCGCCAGGGACCAGCATGGAGCTTCCTCTATCCGATCCGATACCATACACCCGCCCGCCCCGAGCGGGAGCTTCCGACGGGATAGACGCGGTCTGCCTGCCCTTGCTTCTTCTCGTTCTTCCCCCCTCCGTCGTTGTCCATCCGTCCAGATTCCTCGTCACCATCACGTTGACAACCATGGCAAAGCAGTACCCTACCGATATAAACCGATACCGTGGTCTTAAATCATTGTATTTAGTGTTGATCACCATTTTCAAACTCAGTACGTTTGGTACAAGATTGATTTAGCAACAACTCATCCCACTCTCTCTCCCGACCAGGCTGCGTCTGCTCGATCAAGGTACCACCACCTGGTTGCAATATTAACTTGTAAATCCCAATACTCGTTAAAGCAAAAAATGATCTGCTGTCTATTTTCCATAGTTGAAAGTTAACGCCTTCAATCGAGGGCACCTATTCTGGTGCACCTGGTACTTTGAATGGATTCTATTGTCAAGTAATATATGTAATTCCACAGGCAAATCACCCGCAACCGCCTCTCCTCAGAAAGGAAAGTCCGATACAAACGCTCTTTCAAACGAAAGAAGCGCGGGGGCGGAAGTGCGCAACGCGCGGCAGGAAGTGAAAGAAGAAAGTGAAAGCAAGCGCGTAAGTGCAAGCAACCGGCGTGCGTCTGCTCTGCTCTAGCTGCTCGACTAGTACCGGAGCGCTCAGACACGATGGAGGTCGCGAGCTCGTCCACGGCGCTGGCGGTGGACGCCACGGCGGCGTCGCAGCAGCAGCACGACAATCAGCAGCAAGAGAGCGGCGGCGCGAGCCCCACAGACGTGGACGCCAGCGGCAAGAACAAGAAGAAGAAGAAGAAAAAGAAGAAGAACCGCCGCAAGAGCTTGGAGAGGACCCAGTCCGAGGTGGAGGCGATGCAAGCGGAGGCTGAGGCTGAGTCGAAACGCGCAGCGATGGAGAAGCCTGAGGACGACGAAGAGGAGGAAGAGTTTGTGAACACGGTGACGATGGAGGACGTGGACTACAACGCACGCGCCGAGAGCAACACGAAGCAGGAGGTGCAAGAGGAGAGTAATCAGACTGAAGACGACGTGACTGTGTCTGTCACGCTCGAAAGTGATTCTGTGACCGACGATGTCACCAAGGAAGAGGCGGCGGAGGTCGAAGAAGTCGCGACTTCCGGCGATGATGCGAGCTCGGGGGCCGTGGACGAGAAGGAGCAGACCGCGGCGGAAGTCCCAGGACAGAGCGATAACAAGGACAATCAGCAGGAAGAGCAGCAGGAGCCGGAACCTTCTGTTAGCAATGCCAGCAGCGGCGAGGACGAGCACGCGTCTTCCTCGGAGAAACTGCCCGAGCAGCAGGTGGTCGATACTTCCCACCCGGTCGAACCGCTTTCGGAGTCGCCACCATCCTCGACGGACTCGAAGAAGGCGACAAGCACGCGTGTGGGCTCCCTGTTCTCGCGGTTCACAAGCAAGGTGGGCCGCAAGAAGCTGCCGAGTCGTACTGAGTCGGCCGCGAAGCTGGACTTGGTGACCCCGTCTCCTGTGAAAACCGCTGTGAGTCGTCTGGAGTTGCACGAGGAGCATTCCCTAGATGACCTCCCTATGCGTACCAAGCGCGACTTTTTCGGCGACGGGAACGAGCAAAGCGTTCACGTTAGTGCTGAAAAGCAGAAATATGATGCCATGGAACAGCAGCGCAAGCTGGAAGAGGAAGCAGCTGCAGCTGCACGCGCCTTGACTGCGACCAAGCGCTCGCCACCTTCAAGCACCAAATCAAGTGAAGAGGCGGCCCAAACGGAAACGACAGGGACCGAGACAGCATCTGAGAGCGCTACTGTTTCAGTGTCCGAGTCGAGTGGAAATGAAGTGGCTGGAACTGCGATTGCCGAGACAACGACAAACTCGTCATCTGAAGTCGTCGCATCCCTAGAATCCGCACCTACGGTCGAAGAAATTGCACCACTGAATGAGGAAGCATCGGTCGATGCTACCAGTGCAACGATGATTGTGGATTCGTCATCTGCGCTACCGATGGTGGAAGCTGCTGTCAACTCTGCCGATTCGATTGAAGAAGCGCAAGGCGCGGTGGAGCTTGAGACCTCCAGAGATACTGAAACGACCACTTCGTTGCTATCGGACGATGTTGTCGAAACCACGGAGTCGGATGCAAAAGCGGTAGCGCTGGAGGCTGTCGCTACCACGGAGACTGAAACGGTCACATCTGCTGCATCAGAACTTGCTATCGAAGCATCGGAGTCAGATGAAGAACGTTTGAAGGAGACTGCCAACGCAAAGGAACCAGTCACTCTGTCAACACCGGGACGTGTTGTCAAAACTACGATGTCGAGCGAAGAACAAGCTACAGAAACGACTGCCAGCCCAACGGAGACAGCACCCGAAGCGGCAATGGTGCCCATATCGAAGCCTGTTGTCGAGGTCTCTGAGTCGAGTGAAGAAGCACAGCTTGAGTCGACAGTCGATGTGATAGAGCCGCTTATCGCTACCGTCACCCCGCCAACGTCTGAACCTCCGGTTGGAGTCACCGAGCAAGTGCGGTCGGAGAAAATGTCACCCGTCAGAAGTATTGCCAGCCGCTTTGAAGGCAAGCGCGAGCAATCGCTGGACAGTCTCAAATTTCGTACTGTGCGCGAATTCTTTCCGGAGGAGCGCAGTATTCGTGTTGGCGCCGAGAAGCAGAAGTATGAGACACTGACGGAACAGCAGAATCTCAAGGCCAAGGCGGAAGAGGAAGCGAAGGCGAAATACAAAACTACGCCTACTTTCCAGATGTCCAAGTCCCCTGTGAAGGTCCTAGCAGCTGCTATCTCGCCGCAACGTGATTTTACGAGTACTTCAGCGGTCGAAGAGGTGAAGACAACGCTTGACGAAACGGAAACGAGCACGGAAACAGCAATGGATGTTGCAATTGGTGACGCTGCAGCTATCAGCTCTGCTGACGAAGTGATCGCTGTGAAGAACGTGGCAGTGATGGATGAGCTGGTCAGCTCCCCCACCGGTGCCAGTCAAGACGTCGAGAAGATCGATGCCGAGCGAGTGACTCCTGTTAAGAGCATCGCAAGCCGTTTCGAAGGCAAGCGCGAGCAATCGCTGGATAGTCTCAAGTTTCGCACTGTTCGGGAGTTCTTCCCTGAGGAGCGCAGTGTTCGTGTGGGCTCTGAGAAACAAAAGTTCGAGGCTCAGGCGCAGCAGCACGACCAATCTCTGGACAATCTCAAGTTCCGGACGGTTCGAGAATTTTTCCCGACGGGTGATGCACGCAGTATCCACGTGGGCGCCGAAAAGGCAAAATATGAGGCGCTCTCGAAGCAACAGCAAAAAGACGCAAAGGCTGCCGAAGAACTCAAGTCGAAGCGCTCTGTTGCTTCCCCGGTGTCGGTGAAGGGAAAGCTGGAACATTCTGGCGATTCAACTTCAAATACCGGCTCCAAGGACGAGATTGTCCAGACACCGGCTGGCGACTCCACGGTTAGTGAGGGAACGCCTCCAGTCGTCGTGAGCGAAATCGCCGCGCCAGTCGAGACAATTGAAACAAGCGCACATGCTGCTGCTAAAATCGACGTGCCTTCTATTGTCGACGCTGTGGCGGCTACGACTGTAGAAAAGTCTGCTCCAACACCAGGGGTGGCCGATGCTCCCTTCATCGGAAATGCGAGTGAAGTCACCACGACGGAAGTCGACGCAGTTGAAGTACCGATCAGTGCTGTCGGTGACAGTGCGGATATCAATGAATCCCCCATGAACGGAAGTGCCGAGCATATCGAGGAAATCCAAGTAGCTTCAGAGGAGACACAGCCGGGGTCCGAGAATAATGCGCTGGAAGCGACGAAGCTGTCGACGGGCCGCTTCGATGATGACAACGGTCACAAGCAAGACAATGAGGATCATCCGATTGAGGAGTCAAATGAGCAAGCTACCCGACGAACGGACTCGAGGACACGCCCGATGCTGACAACGGAGCGGTCATTTGTGATGGAGGACGATCATACTATCGAGACTGAAGACACTGTCGTGGTGAGAGAGCGACCTCTGACTGATGGCGAAGAGGATCTCGAGCCTGTGACAATCACGAGGGCCCGCACAGCTCGTCAGTCAGTGTCTGCGAGTACTCCACCGAAGGCTAGGAATGGGTCTTCTGCCCGGAGAACATCAGCATCTGCTGCTGGAAAGAAAAGCTCGGTCAAGTCGGCTTCCCCTGGGGCCGCCACGTCTCCTGCACCGCAGTTGACCCGGAAAGTGTCTGCTGGTTCGACGGGATTCATCAAGCCTCCACCAGCTCCAACTACGGTCCCGGTCCCCATGAAGCGAGCGTCTATTACTGCGCCGACTGCGTCATACATGGCCAAGCAGGCTGCCGAAGCGGAAGCCCACAAAGTATCCCCTCCGCCAAAGCGTCATGATTCCGCGTCGAAGCAAAAAGGAACGGTTGGCCCGACAGGATTCATCAAGCCTCCGCCAGCCCCGGCCACAGTTCCAGTTCCCATGAAGCGTGCTTCAATTACGGCTCCAACTGCTTCGTGGCAGGCCAGGAACGGCCCCGATCATCCCGAGGAAGTGAAAGTACTGCATCCGGCCCCTACGCATCAGGCTTCGAAGCCCAGGGGTACGGTTGGGCCGACTGGCTTCATCAAGCCACTGCCACCACCGCCTACTGTCCCCGTGGCACCCAAAAGAGCGTCTATCATGGCACCCACCGCTTCTTATTTGGCAAAGAAGGCAGCAGAGCATGCGGAGGAAGCCCAAGCAGCCTCAGCATCGGTCCCGAAGCCGACTGCCCGAAACAAGCGGTACTCTAACGTGCAGAGTAAGGTGCTCGAGGGCATTCAGTCGGGATCGACGCATGCAACCACCAAGAAGACGATGACGAAAGAGGAGTTTATTGCTGCCGAGCGACGCAAGAGTCTGGGCAGTGCAGGCGTGCGTGATGTTCTTCTGTCTGCTGTTGACCGCCGATCCTCACTCGCTGGACGGTCGTCGTTGGACACACCACAAGAACCGTTCGTGCGCTCGACCGTGGCGAAAAAGAAACACGATAGGACGATCCCTCGGTACCTGGACTACGAGAATTCGCCAGCCTACGCACGATTGGCGCAGGAGCAACACGAGCGGCGCAGACGTCTGGAGGAGGAGAACTCTTTGAAGTCGGAGAAGCGACGAAAAGAGTTGCGCGTTTTCTTCACAGAGCAGCAGCAGAAGGCGCTCTCTTCAAGTGTCGAGGAAGTTCGGCGCGGCCAGGAGCTGCACGAATTCGCGGAGCTGACCCAGCGGACTGAAATTGAGGCGAAGAAAGCGATTCGGAAGGAGAAGCGACAGGCCCGCGCACAGCAAGTCCACGATCAGGCGTCGGCATCTTCCAGCTCGGGACGATCGTTGTCGTCGAATGGGGCGCCCCGCGCTTCGAAGAAAACGTCGGTCTCATCGTCGACCGAAGTGAAGATGGAGGCGCCGCTTGCTGCTGTGGCGGCTTCGGTGGGGGAACAAGTGACAACATTGGATACTGCCGCGCCGTCGGATGAAGCTGACGCGGAGACGACGATTGCGGTGACGGAAGAGGCTTCTGGTGAGGTGGCGCAAGCTGAGGCAACGGTGGCGTTGACGAATGTGGTCGTGGATGATGACCCTACGCTTGAGCATGTGGCGAAGAAGATCAATTTCGACGAGGCCAGTAGTGACAGCGACGAGAAAGGAGCCCTCGACGAGGAGGCGTAAATGGCGCCACCACGAACAACATGCCTGCAGGAGAGAAGATGCAGCCTGGAACCCTGTCTGGCGACATTGTTGACCGTAACGTGAATGAGAAGACCGTGAGTGCGTTGCTTGTGGCTGTCGTGTCGCTTGCGTCTGGTGATGCCCTGCTGACGTATATATCCCCCTGTGAACACTGCAGCCTTCAGTGCTTATGTCTTCGACGTTCTGAGCGCGTCGCGCCTCTCACCGCCATCGAAGGATGCTGGTCACGAGACTGCGCGACGTGGAGCAGCAGTTCAAAATGGAGCATGCTCCGGGAAAGCGCGGGTGGTGGATAGTGAGGGTGCTTCGTCCCAGCAGTTGCAAGTGACAGACCCTTCGAAGACGGACGCAGGCGCCTGGAACACGGGGGAAATGTCTCCAGCTGCGCACGACCCCTCATCGACCATCCGTGCAGAGCTGCAAACACACGTCGAGGTTGGTGGTGAAATGAACGATGCCTTCGACAGCCGGCGCGGTTGGATCGAGCGAACGCTGAGGAGCCTCACGGACATCCTCCAGCTCACGAAAGGAACTGAGCTCACCCAACAGCTGGATGTTATGGAGGAGAGTTGTGCACGTCTACGGGAGTACTACGACGATCACTTCCTGGATTATGTGAACGGAGGAGCGATGGGATGGTGTGCCTGCTGTTGGGAACATGCTGAGCACCTGGGCCGACGATGTCTGTCAAGCAGGCGTGGCGCTTTTGTGAAAGATGTGCATACAATCCGGGCGACGCTATGCCGATTTGACACGCGGTTTCCGAGCAGAGTACCCGCGGCGCTGCTGAAGTAAGCTGGTGCAACGTTTGTCCTCAAGGGACAGAAATGCAGCAGATGAGCTGCTCGTTGCTCCCGAGCTTGGCCAAGCTGGAGGAGTGTCCATGCTTTCTGCAACACAGTACGGAAGAAGCAGCGCCCACGTCATAACTGGATGGCGTTCAACGAGCATGGGGCGCGCGGAGGTTGCATGCAGGTAATGGGGGGGGGGGGAATTAGATTTGGCAAAGGCCAAATGTCAAATTCTTCATTTTAACCACTCGTTTGATTTCTCTCAGCGTAAAATTAGCGAATCATCAGTCTCCAACTGAAAACTGTCCATTAATTAGCAAGGCAGCATGCTCGTCACGAGGCTGCGCGACGTGGAGCAGCAGCTCTCGCGCGCGACGGCCACCGTCCAGATACACATCAAGGCGGAGAGCGCTTCTCTAGGCGATCGGTCGGGCGTAGGTGATGGCGACGCGTCGTCTGCCCAGGCAGCAGCCGATGTACGAGCGTTAGTGGCAGCCATCGAGCGGTTGCAGGGCGAGTTCCAAGACGCCACCGCCCGCATTCTCGGCCTGGCGAGGCGTCATTTGGCTGCCTTTGAGGTACGCTCGAGAAGAGTTGCGTGCGGTGGTTTGCATTGCTATTTTGCCTTCAGATGCTGACGACTCGGTGGGTGGATGTGGTCTCTGCTACGTGGAGAATCGGGGCGGCGATAGCGACGAAACCGAGACCGAGGACGAGATGGAGGAGCTGGAAGGCAAAGCCGCGACAGTGACGAGTGAAGAGGAATGTGCCACACAAGGTGAAGGGGGCAAGGGGTCGTCGCCTTCATCCTCCTGTGTCGGAATTGCTGTCGTTCATGACGTTGTTTCGCCCAAACCTTTACCAAAGAGAGGGCCTAAAGATACGGAAGGAGGCGCTAGAAGCATGGGGGTCATGCCACCGGCTGAACGTTCTGTGGTATCCGCCATCCCGACAAGACTGCTAACATACATCCAGACTGCCAAGAATGCGAAACAAGCCCTCGGGGCTGATGACGAAGCGGAGCACCAGAGAGCGGAGGCACTGGTCAAAAGCATGCAAGACAGAGCTGTGAAAGAGACCAAACAGTTTCTATCATGGCTTCTAGTCGAGAAAGTGAATGCTGAGATGGCTGTAGCGTTCAGTGAAGCCACGGCGCTGATGGTATCAGTTGTTATAGCGAACGACTGCAACAATCGGCGCGGCTGGATCGAGCGCATGCTGAAGAATTTCATCAACATCGTCAAGCTCACGAAAGGAACCACGCTTGATGAAAACCTTTTGGGTGTGGAGGAGAGTCGACTCCAATTGCGCAAGTACTGCGACGAACGTTTCCCCGACTACGTGGAGGATATGCAGCGCTACATCCAGCTGCAACAGTCACGCGGACTGAGCGCTGACCAGTTTCAAGGTCCTATTCGAGGACTTTTGCGCCAGTTTTACGAAGACTGCATCGACTATTCCTCTAAACAGGATGCCGTCGATGGGAAGCCACGGACGGAGGAGCGATGGAATTGCGTGGCGAAGATCGCCAATATATTGAGCGCCTGGATCGGAGAAGTCATCCAAGCAGGGGGAGTGCTTTTTGTGAAAGATGCACCGAGAATCCAGTCGGCAATGCGCCGATTTGAGACGAGGTTTCCGGGCAGAATACCCGCGGTATTTCTAGCGTAAGCTCACTCGGCGTTTTGACCATCTAACGGAGTGTTTATCACTAACTATGTGTTCCCGTGTGGATGGACCTAGACATCTGAATCGAATCGTTGATGATTTGGACGCGAAGATTGCAGAAGTTGCCACCAATCCGAGAAAACTTCAAGCAAAACCCCGCGAAAGTGTGGGAGAAGCTCGCGAAATGGCTGATATCGAGGCGAACGGTCAGTCCGAGACTTCAGTTTCGCCGTGTCTGGAACAGACCACCGCTGTTAATGAGACGGGTGGGACTACAAAGGCGGGGAAGAAGCGAGCCAGGGTTGGCTCTGATGATGGAGGAGGCCCCAAAACGAAACGTGTCGCGCGTAAAGTCACCATAGAGGACGTCTCCCTTCGCGTGGCTTCGTATCTGACGGCTGCCTCGGAGGCGAAACGAGTGATGTGCGATGAGGGGACAAGCATCGAGGACCAGCGAGCAAAGACCGCGCTCAAGAACATGAAAATGGCAGCAGTACCAGCAAATTCCTGCGTCAGAATATGGCTGAAGAATGCCGATTCTGTGGACAAAGTGATCGCGGACCAGTTCTGCGACGCAACGGCATCCATGGCGGCGGTGGTTCAATGCACCCCCGGAAGTGGATTACCGCACGCATGGCTCAAAAGAGCGCTCGGGTATGTTCGGCAAATCAGCCGGTTGGCTGCTAAGGCAGAGATGTCACAAGTGAGCTCCTCTTTGCTATCGAGTGCGTCAAATCTGGAGGAGTGGCGGCGCCGTTATATATGGAGTACGAAACGCCAAACCGCTTGCCCCTCAAAGCCGCCGAACGAGATTTGATACGCTCTGTTGGTCACTCGTGGTCAGGCCAGGACCGATTTCAGAAAACGCGGTGCTCCAAGAACAGTTGACTGCGGCGATATTCCGGGCAAATTCGAGGCAGTGGCTAGGGTTCTACGGAGTAACAAGCATGCTGCCTTTTTGCAGCAGGCGCAGTTTTCATGGCCGCAACACTCTTTGCCAGTCAGCTCAAATGCGCAGAGTCCATGGCTGTCGTGGTGTGCTGTATCCCTGGAGAGAGAGGCTACCACGCGGGTGACTCCAACGAACACTGATCCCCCCCCCTGTTGACAGATCAGCCTGCGTGCTGCGGGCACAGATGCAACAAATGAGCTCCTCGTTGCTTCAGACCGTGGCACAGCTGGAGGAGTGCAGACGCCGGTGATTGTGGTCCTCCTTGCTGTCGTTGTTTTTGGCAACAAGCCAATCTCAAGGATTTGAAAACACCATTTTTACGCTTTGTTTTAGCCAATCACATAATTGCAAAATTTTGGCGAATCGCCTGGCTTAAAATCAAATCTGCCTCAGATTTCTGAGTCCGTCAGTCCCAATTTGCAGGTCCAGAACGGGAAGGAATGAGCAAGCTGGTGACGAGGCTGCGCGACGTGGAGGAGCAGCTCTGGCGCACGACGGCCATCGTCCAGCTGCACCTGCGCAAAGTGAACGGCGAGGCAATCGGCGGCAGAAGGCGCAGTGCCCGATCGTCCGTGAAATCCGCAGACGATCTGCGAGTGGTGGTGGGCCGAATCGAGCGCTTGGAAGGCGAACTACAGGACGCTACCACTCGAATCCTGGTGTTGGCGAGGCGCACGCTGGCGGACATTGCTGTTGAGAAGCCTGTAAGTGATCGAAGGTTCAAATTCTGCGTTTGGTCTGGCACGGGTATTTGTATGTGTGACGTTCTTTTGACCAAATCACTATTTTGAAACTTGGACGTGATGCAGCCTGACGAAGGAGACACCGAGACAGAAGACGAACTCGAGGGGGTGGAAGTCAACACCGAAGCGCAGATGAACGTGAAGCTCGAGCCTCCAGTATTGGTGCTGGCCCCGCCGAATGCTGCTAAGACGAACAATTGGCCAATGGATCAGCGGACATATGTGGAGACGAGAGGTTATGGTGTCAGAAAGGAAATCGAGGACATTGCGTTGTCACATACTCGTCACTCTACTGACGATTTGAGCCTCTTGCCGGTGGAACCGATGGCGAGTATTGAAGCGGTTGCCAACGATGAAGGCAGCTGCGAGGTGAAGGCCGAAGTGAACGCGACAGCGGTTGCAGAAGAAGACGAGGGACTGGCTGTCCAGAAAATGGCACAAGTGTATCTGGACATTGCTACGCAGACGAAGAATTCAATTGAGTCGGCGGTGAGAGCCCAGCGAGCGGGTACATCTTGGGCATTTATGGAGAAAATGAGTGCGGATTCGTTGCTGAAGGAGTTGAAGAACATGGCGACTGCAATCACTCAACGCGTGGCTGGTGACTTGAAGAATGGACTCGTCATGAGCGAAGGCACTTTGATCCAGTTCAGTGAAGCGACGGTGCTCATGGTGTCCATCGTCACTCTGAACGAGCCGACAAACGATCAGCGTGACTGGCTTGTGGACATACTGCAGACGCTTAACTGCCTATTGGAATTCATGGACAGACGGGAGCTGGTCACGCCGCTGCTGCCTATTCAAGAATGCTGCGTAAAACTCGAGAGCTACTTCTTCAGCGGGTTCTCGGATCCTGTGGAAGAAGCTCACGATCTCACACAACCGCACAGAAGCATGGTTGCCTCGATCGACAGCGACGTCTCCGACAGTTTTGGCGGTGGTGCTAATGGCGATTTGGGTGAGCGCATCACGTCGCTCTTGAGCGAAACCGTGAAGGAGTGCGATTCGTTTTCAAGACAGAGCGAACCTGATACAAGGGAGCAAGATTCCTTCGTC
>MBAC02011127.1:0-21596 GCA_001712635.2 Nothophytophthora sp. Chile5
GTGAGTATACTTGCAATAGCTTACTTGTACCGCGCAAGTTATCCTGTCTCAGAAACCAACAAAAACACGGCGAGCACTCTCGCAGAATTTCTGCGCTGTCAAATGGCAGGCCAGCCGGGATGATGGTTCAACGTTAGGAGCTGACCGTTGGTGGTTCAATCCACGAAGCTGTCGTGGGAGTATGCCATGTCTCCTTCCTCGTCGTCCATGTCAGCATCTTGGGTGCTGCCTTCCACTGCTATGGCATCAGTCGGGACGCCCGGGATCGCAGCAGACGCCGTCGCGTCCTCCCTCTCCGCGTCTTCCTCGAACTCGCTCCCGTACCCGCTCGCCTCCTCCTTCTCTTGTGTTGTGTGCATTTCTGGCGTCATGTCACCGGCACCAGCGTCCATAGAGGCGGAGGGCAGGAGTTCTTCGTCGAAGTTGTCGCCGTCATAAGCTTCCTCTTCGTCTTGCACCGATGCGACGCTGGATACAGGCTCACCTTCCTTACGCTGTTGCTTGCCGTCGCCATCTGCAGCCGTTGGTGTCGCTTCTTCGCCAGTCCTCGTTTGAATTGGTCGACTGCGGTCATCGAATGCATTGACGTCATCTTCCTGCATTTCCTGTACACCCGCACTCACTTCATCGCTCGTACTGGCCTTAGGTGTCTGCTTGTCGCTTGCTTTACTTGTGTGTCCACCATCGGGGCAACCTTCCAATCTCCCACCGAGCGCTGCATCACCCATAGCAGCCGTATTCAAAGCAGATTCCAGTTCTTCCCCAGGAGAGAACGCTCCGGAGAGACTCATTCCGTCTCTCTCGCCCTCGCCGTCCACCCTCAGTGCCTCCACCTGCTCCAAGCCACCGTCTTCCTTGCTTTCCCCAGCGCTCCCCCGACTCCGACCTCGGGAAAACGTGAACCGCACGTTGACGACATCATTATCCTGAATGAAGTTGGTCTGCTTCGGGTCCTTCACTTCGGCTGTACTCCCAGACGAGGGTTGTTCGCTGCCGTCGGAACTGGAAGGCAGCGGCTTTTGCTTGCGAAGTTCCATGATCCGGCGATGGTTGGCTGCAGTTGCTTGCTGGGCGCCTGGGATCTCTCGATTCATAGCCGAAACGTTGTCTTTCGAGCCACGACGCTGCAGTTCCCGAGCGCTGGATGCACCTGAAGTGGCTGCTGTTACTGCGGAGCAAGATGAACGAAGGTTTTTCTCCGAGAGCGATTGCTGGGTGTCTCTCAAGTGATGCGGATGGAGTGATTTGAGCGGCTTCACGCGCACGACGCCTTGAGGCGAGGCTTGTGCCTTCCGCAGCTCTTGCTGCAACGCCGAGCGTCTTCTTTCCTGATTCTTCAGGAACTCCTGCGTCCATTTCTCGTCTTTCTCCCATTCCTTGGCATTCAGCGTCGCCTTGGTACTCTGCAAACGCTTGATCAGGGCCTGTTCGAGTGTAATTCACAGCAGCAGCTTAGACACGAGATTTACACGCAAGCCACAGCAGAAATAGTGCCGCTCTACCTGGTTCTCCTGCCAGATCCTGCGCTGCTCTTGTATTTTGTTGTAGTCAGCAGCGGCACGATGTTTGTGGTGAGGCAACAAGGCAGGAGAGTCGTAAGCGGCTCCGTCATTGGTGTTTTCGCTGCCATTGGCAGGCTCAACAGCCAGTATGTTGCTCCGCCATTCCGCAGCTACTTGATTCGCAGTCTCGCTGGGGACTTTAGCGTCATTCTCCAGTGGTGCCCGGACAGAAATGCTCGTGATTTTCCTGGGTAGTGACTTCTTCTTCTCGCCCACACGCCGAATGCTGTCCACCTCTGGCTGGTGAATCGAGTGTGGAGTGCTTTCGGACTCCTCACGTGCATTGTTTTCTTCTTGGCGGTGGAAATCAGGCTCCTGCTCGTTATTGGGCTGTCGACCCACCATCAGCAGGGGCTGTCGCGTCTTGATGGGGGTCGTTGGGCATCGCTTTTGCGCGTAGGCGTGATGGAATTGAGGCAAACGAGTTGACTTCGGCGATCCCGTATCCACGCAGCTGTGAGCCTTGGACACCCGAGAGAGATGACCCGCCAGGTTCCTCGCGATCTCGCGCGTCCAAATCGTCGCGCTGCTGTATGGCTCTGCCCGCCGAGCTCGGTCCATGCTGCAGAACGCGGAGGCCACTTCGCCAAGAACCCAAACAGGAGCGCACGTGGGAAGCAATGCAGCGGGGCGAGAAGCGCGAATGCGAAGTAAAATTAGATGTTGGCAGGCTTGTGAAGGTTCTGCTGAGTCTAAAACTGGTCACGGAGATGGCACCTGAGAGGAAGTCAACCTTGGGCGAGAAACCAGCCACTGAAGAGCCTGCGCCCAGTATACTCTCTCGCGGGTGCTGTTTGCCTTGACCAGCACGTCTTCGTCTCGAATTTTCAGATGCAAGACACGATCTCCCGTGAAGCTTTCCTGCTGAAATGCCCGAGCGAAGATCCGCTTTGTGGGCGATGACGCTTTCGTTGCTGGGTTGGATACTGATAGCTGCTGGGCCGAGCGTTGTGGAAAGACTTGCAGCTGACTTACGAAAATGCGCTCAATCCGTGGCAGCTGGGTGGTCGATAAGCGGCGAAACAGCAGATAGTCGCCACTTGAGGCCATCTTGATCTCGATGTCTTCGACTTTGTCTTGCGGAGGACCCCAGAGTATGCGGAAGAACGATCCCTTGAGCAGCAAAGCCTGGAGTTTCGGCTCAACGTCCGGTATCTCCCGTTTCAGCGGAGACATGGGTGCGCTCGTGATCTGAACGGGCTTGACTCGAGTTGAGTGGTAGTCGAGCGCTGTCACCTTCTCCAATAGAGTGCTGGCAATCCGATACACTTGCGTCGCACTGGTTTCCGGGTACTCCCTTACGACCAACTCGAGCGCTTCGAAGACACAATCGTCCTGCAAAGCGAGGTAACTCTCCCCAATGTTCAGCACGAAGAGGTCCACGAAGCACAGGCTGCTGAGCAACGTGTCTTCGTCACGGATGTGGCAAGAAATCCGCTCGGCAGTGATCGAAATGACCTCAAACAGCATCAATATCTGGACATTGGCCGGGTCTTCGCAGAGCATGTGCAGCAGTCCGTAGATGGCGCATTCGAGAGAGTAGTCTTCTCCCACACGCGATAGCAAGCGGAGGATTGTGAACGCTCCTTTGCTGGCGACAGACTTGCTGATCTCTCGGTTGACAACCAATCGACCCAAGATCCCAACGATTTTCTCCACGCACATCCCGGCAGAATCCATCGCTTGGATATCTTCGGCCAACTCCAGCAGCCACACCGGCAGCTTCTTCCACTCGTGGCCAAGCGTCCGATCCGAGCAGGCCAAATTCACCAAGCAGTCGATCGCCGATTCGACTAAGAGTGGGTCGCGCCGTCGTTCCCAAAGACAGTCGATGGCATGCTGCAGCTTGTGGAGACCGTGCAAGACCTCCATCGATTCTCTGCCTCGCTCTTCTTGGGTCAAGTCGTTCAGCAAAGCCAGGAGTGCCTTCAGTAGCCGACTGCTGTCTTGTCTGGAGTAGTCGTCCAGCACATCGCAGAGCAACGGGATCGTCTCGGCATCAAGCAGCTCAAACAACAGCTCTGATTGCTTGAGGGGCATACACCCAGTAGGGAATTGGGGTGGAATTGATCCTTGTTGCTCGACTTCGAGTGATTGCACCATTCGATGCACGACTTCGAGACCCATTCTGCAGATTCCAGCGTTTTCGAGCTGCACCCGGCATACGACGAGGATTGGCGTAGCAGCCATGCTTTTCACGAGCTGAGACGCGGTTTGTTGGGAGGTATCCGCGTTTGAAACCATGCTACTCAACAGACCAAGGCTGCAGCGAGTGATGGCATCGTCGTTCAGGTGCAATTTGAGGCAAATCAGCAGCAAATCGATGCCGTCTGCGTCGATCAGATGCTGCAAAGGAAGCTGCTTCTCTCTATTGTAAACCCGAGAGAGCACCATCACAGCCTTCTCAGTCATGAAGTTGTGGCTGATGAACGTGCGAAGGAGACCTAAGGTTGTGTGGATCATACCCTGAGCGGATTCTCGGATGAGAGTGTCCAACTTGCCCACAATAGCCAGCACACTCTTGAGCCAATTCCACGATATCGAGAGGTCCCCAACATGAGGAGCTACAACAGCATTGAGTAGTGCCAAGATGTCTTTGCAAGCGAGAAACACGGAGCTTTGAGCGCTCACCGCTTCAATCAGACCGTGGAAGGTTGATAAACACTGTTCGACGATTTCGGGATCGTGTTTCCAGGTGTCCAGCAACTCAAACGAAAGCGCCAACAGCGACGTCGACAACTCATCTCCAGTAGTAGATCGGTATTCTGCGGCTACACTATTGCAGAAGCATGACACATCCTTCGCAATCGAAAGCGACGACCGCTGATGCAACGAGCAGGACGCCAGCAGCGCCCGGAAGTCAACGCGATGGTGGGAGACGATAATTGACGGGTTCACGAAGGCAATTTGGCTCAGAATTCGTATCACAGTGCACATTGTCGTCGTTGTGATTGTGTGAAGGACGAGGATGTCGCACAGAGCGGGGACAAGATCGAACACGTAATTCCCATTCATCGCCATGTCTGGGTCATCCAACACGAAGCTCAACTGGGCAATGGCTTCCCGTAGTCGACTGTACGTCAATGGTTCCAAGTCGCTTTTGGCCGAGGTCTTCAGGTCGATATACGAGCCAACGCCATCTCGAGGCGGGCACTGAACCACACTTCGGCAGTTGGAAATGATGATGTGCCGGATTGCGTCGTCGCGGAGTGGCGGATGGGAACTATCGCTTGACGTGCGCTCAGTCCTTGGCGAAAGCTTCTGTCGATAAATGTACAGTTGCTGGGTGAACATGTCCGCTTCTTCGTCGGAACGCGCCGCTAGAGGCACGATCTGCGTCCGACATTGTTGGATCGTCGACATGTTGGACGCACGCACTTCCATCGCCAGCAGCAGCTCCAACACCAGGAATGCGAGACGGGATCGAGCCGACCCGACTTGGGCGTCGACATTGGCAAAGAGCAGCTTCAGGATCGTGAGGACATTCTCGTTCGTCAGGTCAGCTCCGTAGCCAGCGAGATAGCAGCAGATCTCTAAACCCAGATAAACACTCTCTTCATGTTGAGAGGGAGCACACAAAACGTTGCACATGACGTCCACAGCGTCCAATTTGGCGCACAGAACCGCGTAATGCTTCACTCGGACGAATCTCTTCACCGCTTCCAGCGCGCAGCGAAGGATGTCACTCCCAGTCGCTGCGCCCCATTTTCTGTGAGAAGTGGCACCAACTTTGCCAGCCAAATGTCGTTTAATCACCGACAGAATGGCGGACAACTCGAGCTCTCCAACACGCTGGGATTGGTGGCGAAGGTCGAGGTCTTGTCGGAACGCGAACATCAACACCGTCCCGTAGACTTGGTCACTTGGGGCAGCTCGAGCGAGCTCGAATAGGTACAGCAGACCTTGGGGAAGCGCCAAGATCGAGGCCAACAGCGACGATTGTGCCCACAAATCCGATGAAAAAATGCTCAGAAGCTGCAGAACGCTGTCTACCTCTCCACTTTCCCAGCGAGCGGTATACACTGCTTGAAGGGATGAAAAGCAATTCAGGATGCTTCTCTCCAGACATTTCGCTCGAATAGTCCCAGTCGCGAGGCGCTGCATGATCTTGGCCAAAACGTTCGTGGAAGCGTCGATGAACGACCAGGCTGCAGCTCGGACGGAGGGGGAGAGGTACACCATTGACGCCAGATCGAGATACGCTGCTAGCGCTTGATTTGAGATGCAAATTGGGTTGAGCAGCGGTCGCAAAATGGCAATCGCTTCTTCAACGACGTGCCGTTCATTATCAGCTCTTGCAGCAACGACTCGCGCGATTTTGAGATGAGACCCGACGATTGCGGAGTAGTCACAGACCTCAAAGCTTGGCGCGGCGCAGAATAACTCGTAGAACGCAGCTCCGGAAATACTAACCTCACGAAGACAAGGCTCTGTAGCCTTGGGATCACCCACAGTAGTGCTTAGTTGGCCATATCCCAAGCCAAGCTTAGCGATTGCATTCAGAATATGCTTTTGCACCCTGAAGGCATTGGCCACTGTGGTTTGGCCGCTCGCCAGCTGCTTGCTTTGCTGTCCAAGCTTCGTAAATTGCTCGCTGAAAGTCAGTGTCAAGTCGTTTGTACGCGTTGAGTCATGTGCAATATCCAGACAATCCACAAAATGCCTCCACTGCAGCAAATCCCTCTCTTCCACGACAATATCCACCGCATTTAGCAGGAAAACGGTCGGGTTCGAAGCCAATTTCAGGAACTTTTCGGCGTAGAGAAGGCCGTGGGACTGGATCATCGCTTGTAACATTGCCAAGCACCAAAACTGGCAGCCTGTCGTTTCCTCAACAGCAGCACCACTGCACTTTTCGATAATGAGGTGAGTGGCTTGATGCTGGACGATAGTTCGCACATATTCTGCGCCCAGATGGATGCAATGCTGCAGAATGACGCCCGTCGACAGAAGAAGCTCTTGAGTCGCCACAGATTGAGAGAAACTGGAGCTTGTTTCCGAGAAAGCAGACCCAAGCGCTCTCAAGCAGAATTGAACACTCTCCTCTGGATCACTTCCTTTGGGTTCAATGGAAAACAACTCAGGAGGATATGTCGCTAGAAGAGTGGACATGACACTCAGCACAGCCCCAGCCCTGTCGTAGCCCTTGGACCTAGCTGCGGAGTAGGCCAAGCCATCTTGCACGAGTTCCCACAACACGCCTTGCAGTTCTTTCGAGTGGGAAGAGGATAACACAATCTCTCGGCATTCACTGCAGCGAAGCAAGAACGCCAGCGATTTCAGCAGCTCAACCAGCAATGCTGGCTCCAGTATCGAGTAGCCCGAAACGATTCGGAGCAGCACGAATTCCACGATGAGCTCCATCTCGCTCGACTCTCGATCGGTTGCGGCAGGCATCCAACGCATGGAATGCCACTCCGTGTTCTCCGCAAAACGGCAGAGCGCTGCGTTGATCACGAGCTCTCGTTGCGTTACTGGGAGGTATCGGCTGGTCAAGCACCCAAGCCCAAGGAAGGAGGCAGCATCAGACCCCATTACACGCGTGCAGTCTTCGAAATTGTCGACGAGGTCAGCGATGCGAGCGAAAAGACGATGATACGACATTTGGGTCAGCACCTTCTTCGCTTGACTGGAAAGCAGCAGTGCTTCCAACGCTTTGAAATCGTCCATGTGGGGTTGAGCGGCATCGAAATCCAGCGCTTCAATCGTTGTCAACGATTTCTCCAGTCGGTTTGCCAATCCACCCAAGTAACTTGGAGATACTATGAGCGCGAGAGTATCCTCGAATCGCTCGAGATGGTTGGACACGGCTCTAGAACTTGAAAACACGAACATCTGCATGAGCTTCCCCAATACACCGAGACATCTCGACACCAAATGGTCGGGTAAAGTGCCACACGCCGTCACTATCGCGTCGAACACTCGAATGGCGCCCATGCATTCCGTCTCCGAAAGATCGCAGCCTCCTTCCCTTTGGATCGACGTCTCGAGCCCAACCAATATCGCTTTCAGCAAGTCAAATTGTCGACCTTTCATCTCCAGCCACCGATCGCCATGACTTAAAGCCATCAAAGTCGTCGCAAACACCACTTCCCTCGTTCTTTGCTGGGTCAAATCGTCCTTCAAGATCGAAAACGCCACTGAAATCCAGCGATTTGTTGCTTCGACAGGCTGAACCATCGGAAAGAAGAGCACGGAATGCAATAGCCGACATCCACGATCCACCAGCAACAAGGGGCAAGTATCGAACCGCAGAGCTTCCTCAAGACAGCCAACGATCGCATCATAGGCACCAGAAGCAGTCAACCGATCTTGAATGCTTCGTCCATCGATTCCCGGATGCTCCAATTGATCTGAGTTGGAGAGCGTCACAATCGGAGCGTCCACAATACGACTCAGAGCGTAGAAGCAGGTCGTGACGATGCGAACAAAGCTGTCTTGGCCGGTTGCGACCAACTCTCGCTTTGCGGTACGCAACATCCCAACGAGATGTCGAATCGCGTCCCCCTCTATCAACGGGATCAAGAGAGAGTTGACAGAGGCCAGCGCCCCAGTCACGCAGCAACAAGCTTCTAATGCGTCGGTCGAGATAGCCTACAAGGCACTCGCAATCACAGAAAGGTGAGGCAGCTATCCCCTCCCACAGTGCAATGCAGCTGCAATCTTACCGGAGTATTGGCTGACAGACCCTCCGACCCATGAGCATGTACCTCGAGGGTACTCAGGGTTCTGGACACGTCCAGTTTGTGGGCAACGTCGCAGATAATCGATCTGACATTCGAGCCCGCCGACTCGCTGGAGCTCCACTCGTAAGTGCAGATGGCTCTGGCTACGACTTGCAGAACTCCTCGGTCGATGAATACCGCTCGAATGCTGTTGTTCACCTGCGATCGGACCATGTTAGCAACGGAGTAGTCGAGGAGTTCAGGTTGGACATGTATGCCGACCACCTCGTACCAATGTGGTCGTCACCAGCCCCAGCAGTTCGACGATCAAGGGGCGGTCCTGCAATTGTGCTCGCATGACTCGAATGACGTCTCGCACATTTTGGTCCGTTAAGACAGGTTGCTCGCCAGTTTGAGAGCAGAGACCTGCCAGTGCTTTGGCACACGCGAGCTGAAACGAGCTGTAGGCTTCACAAGCGGCCATCGTTTCGACCACCAAACTGCAGAGCTCTCTACAATAGACACCCGCTGTTAGCTATTACGAAGCAATACCTAGTACGAAGTACGTTCTATTGGCACGTACGAGGAGATGGCTTTTGAGCATGAGCTAGGCGCGGAAGAGAGAATCGCAATGACTTGTTGTGCACTGCGCGGCTGGTACACCACAAGGCAATCAGATCCACGGCCTCAACTGGAAATGACAAAGAAGTGATCATATAGCACTTACCAATTGGCGGTTTCTGAGTACAGCTTCAAGGACAGCAGCGCCGTTGTTTCCAAAGAAGGCCTCCTGGAAACCCTGTTATGACCATGCACAACACATTATTAGAGTTGGTGCACTCGATTGGATATCCAGAGCTAACCGAGGCGAATTTACCTCGCACACAAGCAGGGATTCCATCATCGATAGGAGGGAGTTCACCGACTCGTCGTTGCCAGCCTCGCATCTCGCCCCGATCACCTCAAGCCAAACCCTCATCCCGGAATTGACTTGCATATCTTTCCACAGCTCCTCAGGCCACTGAGTCGATACATAATACATCGTTTGGGCCATCGCTGCTTCAATAGTCGGGCTTGCGACCACGAAACTCGATGGCAAGGCAGTTGCAAGCACCGCTGCTCCACCGCCAGCCAAGAAATCACCGGCTCGCTCCCTGTGGAACAAAGGACAACGACTTGTGTGTCAGTTTTGCTGCTTTATTCTATGAAGCCAAGCCACATAAGCACGGGACAATTTGACCTCCAGATAACGGCCAACACGAGCTTCATAGCAGCCGTCTGAAAGGAAGATGGTTGGTCTTCAATGGGTCTGTTTGCAGGCCACATTGCACCAACGGTTAGTGGTTATTGCGTGCACTCTGCAGTCCTACCTCAGGGATGGCGCTTTCCACTGTATCACAAGCGCCAGGGTCGTGAATTCCACGTACAGGTCGATCGAGTTCGCGCTTAGCACTCGCAATCGTGCCAGCGAATCGCGGACAGCAACTGGGAGTCGTTCTTGGACCAACTTTTCCACATATTGTTCATGCATCTACGCCAAACAACACAAAAAGCGGGAACACTGAGCGAGATCGCCACGTAGCAGCCGTTATTCGAAACGAAGTGGCATGGGTTATGATACCTCTTCCAGATCCATTCGCGCTTGATAATTGTGCAGTGCGGCTGCCAAAATCGGAGCGGCGAATGCCACGTGTGAGGCTCGAGATGCACCTGGTTGTGCAGCCAAAATCCTGCAAACATCCAGGTTACCCTATTAGGAAATCGACCGAAGTAGCTCACAAGAAAACAAAAACACATTACCGGAAGAGAACAGCCAGCGTCGACGAAAGGAACGAGTTGCTCAGTCCCGCCGGCTGGCGATTAAATGCCTCCAACGTTTTCAAAATGATGTTGGCAGTTGTAGTTGGGACGGTGAAGGACGAATCCAAGCGAAATAGTCGCTCCAAGCACAGCACGCACTCAAGTGCGAGCCCACTGCTCTGAGAATGTGTGAGCTATCATTTCGAGACAATCAGTAGTTAAGCATCACTCAATCACTTAGAAACAAAGCAGGCAATGCGAAATACCGTCGCCTGCGCCGTCGCCGCCACCATCCGCGTCCACGTTTTCACCTCAACTGCTCGTGAATTGGCCACAAGACTCGATAGGGCGTGTATTCCTCGCTGGATGCATGTCGGCTCGTCCAAGTAAAGCACGTTGTGCACGATCTTTTCGAGAATCGTCAAGAAAGCTACAGTCATTGAGGCACAGACATGTCAATGGCCACGAAATCACGAGCTTATCGCTTTCAAATCGAGGATTCGTTTTCGGTTCATATCTGGCTTACCCGTTTCTCTCAAGGCAGCCGTCACTACTTCGTCCGCGTGACCTAGCAGCACGATCAGCAGCTCCAGGCACGAGTCGACAAACTCTGGCAGATCCACATTGGCCAGCATTGCACTCACCATGTGCTTCAAAGCCCCCGATTTGATGAAGGAGCTGGTATAGCGAAATCCCGTTGCATCATCACCAGCTGATGGAGCCGAGAGCGCTCGAGACAGGAATTGGACCCCACGGATCAGCACAGGGTACACATCGTGGTTCTGCGAGATGGCATGAATCAACACCGCAACCCGTGTTTCCGACACAACTTGGTCTTGATCTTGAACCCCGCGCACGCCGTCGGGCTCCTGGGAACCTGATCTCTGTGTCGGGGGCGCGATAGCAGCCTCCTCGTTCATCAAGACCCAGAAAAATGGTCTTAGGCACTGCGGCCAATGTGCGGCGATCACTCGCGACTCTTCCAACTGGGAATCGCCAACAGTCAGCTTCCACACAAAAAATACTCAGAAGATCGATCAACCATCGCGCGTTTTTATTTTTGCCCTGCATTGTATGAGCCAGTCGCTTCAGCCTCGGTCGACGCCCTTCAGTCGCTACGCCAAATAACGGGGACTTCATCCGTGCGAAATCTATCCGCGGCACACAAAAGCAGCAATGCCCATCAGTTAGTACTAAGAGACTTTATGCACTCCCACGTAGATTGCAGAGGCAATGCAGTGGGTTCTGTACCGTTGAGTGCACGTGGCGTCCGCCATGGACGTCGTTTCTCCATACTGGAACTGCAGGACGCCCGCCTGGGCGATCATCGCGCCGTTGTCAATGCAGTACCGCTGGTCCATCGCACACACGCGCCCATTGCGCTCCTTGGCCATGATCCCCATCATTTCCTGGAGGCGCAAATTACCTGTCAAAAGGAACAGATCGAGGCGTTAGTTAACTTCATCCCAACAGCAGAGAGCTCAACAACACACGTTCTCTTGCAATGCGACACATTATTCTACGTGCAGAACGTACAGCCCACGCCACCAACGATCAGCACTTCCGACTGGCCGCAGTGAGCCATGGCGCGCTCGGTGATTTCCACCTGATAAACGAGGCAAACCGAGACGGAAAACACGTGCTTAGCCTCGATTCCTGCAAGTTCAGGCCCAGCAATTGAGCGTCGAGGATGTACCAGCATGGCAAAGATCGTTTCTTGCAGAGAATAGCACAAATCGGCCTTGGTGCACTCCCCCGACTCGATCTTTTCCCTATAAGCCGCAATCCAGACCAGTGAGTGGCACCGTCAGTATTCCACTGCAACCATTAGGTCCGCAGATGGTTAAAGCGGAAGTCTTGGTACGTACCTGGCCTCTTTCTCGATGAACGTCGAAATACCCGAGAACGACACGTCCATGCCCTTCACGATGTATGGCAGCTCGATGAACGTCTTGCCTCTGCAGAGCATCGCAGATCAGTCCAATAACAACAACAAGGTCAGGAAAAAGAGGAAGCATCCGACCAAAGCAGCCATTTGGTAGCCACGTACTCTCGCGCGAGAACTTCAATGTTGTACCCCGGACTGGGATCGTTCGAGAGCTCGAGCACGCGCGCAAAACGATCCAGGCAGTTCCCGACTGCGATATCGATCGTCTCGCCGAAAATGCGATAGCTAGACAGCGATTTTGCAGCGCAAAACGCATCCCATCAGCCCACAAACAATCTGGGATCTCACAAACAGACAAAAAGGCAAATTGGGATTGGGAGATGACGAGGTACCATTGCATCGAGTAGGCGATGACTTGGGTGTTCCCGCCGCTCACGTAGAGCACCACGGGGTCCGAGGACTTGGTCACCGTCCTCCCCATTTCAATATCTAGCCACAGACCCATGGAAAACAGCAGCAAATACGTGAGAACAGACCCAAAAGGCCCGCTCCACAGCACCATCAAGCAACAGAGGCAGGCACCCACGTCCGACGCAATGGTTGACGCCGACCAGTGGCTTGTGCCACAGCAGCGACAGCATGCGGGCGCAAACGGCCGCCGAGCGCAGCGGCGAGCCCATTCCCGGACCCTTGGTGTAGCAGATGCAGTCCAGCTCCTGGGGCGACAGCTTGGCCTCCGCTAGCGACGCGCGCACGATGCCCACGATGTGGTTCTGATGGTGCCACGCCGTCTCCCGAGGCAGGAAACCCTGGCCCGGAGGGGTGATGTACGTCTTGCGAGGGTTCGACAGGATGTCCGTCTCGCCGTCCGCGCGGTAGCGGATGATCCCCACCGCCAGCTTGTTGGCGCTGCCCTCGATCCCCATGGCGATCACGTCCCCATCCTTCCGCAGCGGAGCCATGGCTATCATTTCGACAGTTGAAATTGAAAAGTGGGCATTTTGCTGGCCTGTCACTTTTCGTACGTTTTGATTGGAAGATATGAGAAACAAACGTGTCCGATTGGTTGAAATGAGCGAGGTGGAAAACCTTTCACAACGCGTATTGAAGGCTTTGTGAGAATCAATATGCCATATGATAGGATGCCATGGAGGATTGCGCCCTTTCACGGACAAAAAGATTTGAGTGTCGACAGACCAGGATGCGAGCGCTGCTGGTCGCCCTGGCCACGATGGCAGCTGTCTGCTTGATCGCCGGCGTCCGCGCCGACTTCAATGAGTGCCTTGGCTTGGCGATGGCGTCGCTGCAGTCGCTCTCGTCGTGCCAGAAGCTGTTCAACGCCTGTCAACTCGGGGTCCACAAGTTGAACCAGCAGCTCGACATCCCCTTGCAGCAAGCGCTCAACCCGGTCAGCGTGATCTCCGCGAGCGAATCCAAGACAATGGCCACGAACGGCACTCGTATCGCCATGCTGGTGCAATTGGCGCCGCTGACGGAGTGCTCTCCAGTGTCGCCAACAACCGTGGAAAAGCAAAGGTGGGGCAGACAGAGCCTGCTGTACATCGGAGAGCTGCCATACTGATGTGATGTGTGCTTTGCGCTTGAAGCTGCCAATTTGACATGAGCAAGGTGGCGTTCTACAGCATCCTGTTGACGGGCGATCTCTCGTCCGAGTGGGAACTGGAAGGCTACAAGCGCCATTCCCTCTCCGGTAAGTAGACGCTACTCCATGACAGCGCACTTGACTCCTAGTCACTCACGGCCGCTGCAATTTGCTGCTGTAGGCGATGAGCGCGCGCAGATCGTGGAGGAATACAAGACGGGGCAATTCTACGGCAGCAAACTAGCGATTGGCATTTTCGACACGTCCGAACTGCCTTCCGAATCCGACTCGCAGGAAAACACACCGCGATCGCCTTTCGCCGTGATCGCTGTGTCGGCCTCGGTCTTGGCGTCCATCGGCCTGATCCTCCATCATCGCCAGCGTCTCCAGAACGGATATGCCCCCATTCTTTTCGCGAAGGGAGGCCACGTCCAGGGCAAAAAGCCGAGCAAAACGACCCCCGAGCAAAGAGCTCTCCGTGCTGCTGACCCAGTCGGCAGCAGCGAGGGCCAGACTTTCAAGCAGGAGGCAACCGAACGGTTCGCCGTTTAAGGCCGTGAAGTCTACCAGATGCGTGACCAATCCATTGAAAGAGCCACACCAGAGCCTCCGGTTCGGCGTCGTTGGCTTCCGTATTCAGTTGAAGAAGAAGAAAAAAAAAATGCAATAAACGGCAATGAAAATCGCTCGTTACCGTCAAAACCGAGGAGGCTTCGCGTCTACTTCTTCTTGAAGATGCCGAAGTAAATCAGCAGCAGAATGGCGATGATGATGAACCCCGCCGCGATTGAGAGCGCCAGACGCTGACGCTTGTCACGCGCCGACATGCGCCCGACGATGTTTCCTCCTCGACGTGCCATCTCGTTCACCCCCTTCACTTTGGAATGTGTGGCCTCGATCTTCTCGCGGTTTCTCCCCAGTTCCTCGGCGATCCCGATCGCTAGCGACCGTGAAAAGCATGGATAGAAAACAGTCACAGTGAGAATAAGCCTTTCAACATACTCAAAGCAGCAATACGTACCAACTTCTTCCGTGTCCGCGACTTCCTTCCGCGCAGCTGCAATCTTGTCCGTCGTCCCCTTCATTCTGTTCAACAACGAAGCGATTGCCAAGTTAAGTCACCAAAACTCAACACTTGAGGAACCAGCTGCTGTCTCGAAGCATTCCGTACTTGTTTGTGGCTGCTGTCATCCGGCTGCGGTGTTCCGCTGAAGACATCTACTCGGAAGCCACACGCAACAACGTGAGAGGCCGAACACCCACATCTGGGACTTCACGCGAAGCTTACCGCAATGCCATCTCGGTCACCGAAAAGGCCTTCGCGCTCCTCCTTCTCGCGGATGCGTTTGTGGTCGGCCGACAGCGAGGCCAGACTCTTTTTGTACTGGTCCACTTTCTTCGACAGCTCACGACGTGTGGCTGCATCCAAGCTCCGCACCTCCAGCTCCATTTGCTGAATCTGTAGAGAAAGATAACGTAGGCGACATTGTCCATTAGTGCGTCACTTCCTTCAGCGTGCGACACGGGAGACGGAAACCAGGCCAACGCTCTCCGAGATCGACGCCGTCCTTACCAGCTGCGTGGCTTGGGTCAACAAGTCCCCCACATGGACGATGCTGGTCTTCTTCTTATCTACAACAGCGCCATCGACCGGAGAGAACGCCCCAGCAGTCAGTTAAACAGCGCTCGCCTCGATCGGCCTCTATCGGCCTCTCTAGAACCCACAAGAGCGTCCGTCCGCCCACCTTTCTGGTCCTCGTACGACGCGATTTCGCTGAGCTTCTTGGAGATGTCGCTCGTCAACGCGCGATACTCCTCGTCGTAGCCGTCGAAGATGGTGGTCATCCTGCTGGACGACGCTGCGGACGAGGAAGCGGGGCCCGCCAGTGTGTCTGCTGCGATGCTCAGCGCGTTCTGCCTCCGAGACGTCTCGTCCCTCTCTTGCCGCCGCTTTTGCGCCGAAATAGCTTCTCGCAGAAAATCAAGCAAACAAGGCGGACCTCTCGAAACGAATACCCTGCCAAACGACGCTCAGTGCTATTTTGGGCACAGGTTCAGTCCCCATTTCCTTTTGGGTTCGCGTCACCAGTTAAATCGTCATGTTCGGAAAGAGCCGTCGTGGCATATCATGTTACGTTAAATAGAGGCGGTGCACGTGTCGCCTGCGGATCCGTCGCTCACTGTGCAAGTTGCCTCCGAGCGTATCCGATCATTGCGGCAAGGCAAGAGCAGAAGTGATGTTGCGACGCGGAGTTCTGTTGCTGCTGCTCGTGGCCCTGGCGGCGCTGGCCGCTTTCGGCATCGCCGAGTCCGTAGAGGTGCAGGAGGAGGTGGCTGTCGATGCGGACAGCGAGCTTCTGGTCGAGGAAGAGACCGTCGAGGCGGAGGCGGAGGCGGAGCCGCAGCAGCAGATGGACCCGCGCTTGACCGAAGAAGCGTTCGCCAAGATCTTCTCCAAGCTGACGGCCAAGTGTCTGCAGCAAGTGCAGGCGAACCCGACGGATCCGTCGCAGGTGTCGGATCGGTGCCGCGCCGAGGTGGGGCGCCGCATCCAGCGCTACTTGGAGCGTCTGGACAGCGAGGAAAAGAAAGACAAGGACGGCGACCACGAGAAGGCGGGCAAGAAGAAGCGCAAGAGCAAGAAGAGCAAGAAGCAGACCCGTGCCGAGCGCGCAGCCGCGGACGCACGCAAGAAAGAGGAGGATTACCAGCAAACCCTTCAAGTGGTCATCGGCTTTGTGGCGACCATCGTGGCGGTGGTGGTTGGCGCTACGTGCTTCATCAACCGCAAGCTCAAGGCTGCCGGCATGTACTTCCCCGACCCTGACGCCAAGGCGAACTGCTGTGGTTAAGGCCTTTAGCTAGACAGAAAGGCAAGACCGTTGGCTTCCTTTACACTTCCATGCATTGTTGCGTTGAAAATGCAATGCGTTGACTGGATTCAAGAGCGGAGATGGAGAAGTCTATGGAAGTATCAGCTTTGTGTTGGTGTTAATGATGCTATGCTTGTCTAGCTGCTCGGCGCGATGACTCCAACGCACGAGGCAACCGAATGGGGTCCTAGTATTAAACGACGTCGACGGGGGCATGCTTGGCTCCGTTCTGCGAGACGATGAGCGGCAAGATCTCGCCTTGCTTGGCTCCGTTGATCGCCCCGTTCATGGCAGAGTCTGCATGCTCCGTGTGCTTATCCGACAGGACAATGATGCCGCCCACAGTTGTGACGATACTGAACGGGTACACGATCAGCTGCCACCAGGAATTCATGCCCGCGATCTCGTGGAAGAAGATCACGCCGGACACGGAGCCGATCAGGATGAGGAACGCCTGGTAGATTGCCACCAGGTAGAGTGCGTCGTATTCGCGCAGCCCAAGGTCCAGCACGTAAATGCCGCCTCCGGCCGACGACAAGGCGGACGCGATGATGAGGTACGTCTCCGCGCATTGCCAGACCGACCCGCCTTCGGCGAGAAGCTCCACGGACGCCTGAGAAACACAAGTGATGCAACGAAGCACGTCAATATGCGGAGCTACACGTCCCCAGCGAAAGCACCGAAGTCCGTTTGGTGCAGGGAGAGCGAGCGCACCTTGAGGAAGAACAGATTGCCTCCAATGAGACCGGAGAGTGCGCCGAAACCGAAGCGCCTCCAGCCGCTTCTCTTGTCAAAGCTGCAAATCATCCACACCAACTTTGGAGGAGACAGAATGCACCATTCATAGCGAAATGTTAGCAACGAGATGGCGACAGCAACGAGGCAATCGAGAGGCACGCGAGCGACTCACCACTGCGGCCGCAAGCACCGCCATGATGCTGTACTGGATGAAGATGCGGCTCTTGAACAGCGCAAAGAGTTCGGCGCTGTGGTGTGTCGGCGTGTCGTGGCTGCCGGAGATGCCCACGAGCATGCACCCCACCAGAATGACCGCCGTGCCTCTCAGGTCGTGACTCGACAGCTTCTCGTTCAGCAGATAGGGCGACAGCACGATGTTCCACACGACGCTAAAGCCGGCCATGGGCGCCAAGATGGACTGTCGCAATTGACACAGAAGGAAAGAGGTTGTTAGATGCCACGTGGACGCGCAAACGAGCGACAGATTGTGTGGAATCGCGCTGCAAGATGCAAAACGCCTCGCATTTCCCCTCACCTGCGCTGCGTAGGCATAGCTCATGGCATCGAAGACGGGATTGAGCAGAAACACGCATACAGTGGCCGCCGCTTTCACCGAGAACGCCTGCGCGGACGTGTGCGAAAGCTTGAGCAGCACTTTGCCCAGCGTGCCGAACAGCGTGGCGGTCAGCGACAGCGCGACGCCGATGATCCAGAGCTGCGACGCCATCGTCTCGCCTCTCTGTATCGATGTATACCAAGCGGCACTCAACTCGCGAGCCAGGAGCGGCGAGGAATGGATTGCAGGCGCGGCGGGAGGGAGCAAATGGTTATAGCGGAGCAGACGGCGGCGCGTCTTGCGCTGAATTCGGAGTCAGCAGCATCCCACGGACCCGCCAAACCTAATATTCGTGCAACGAACGATTATTAGAAAAGAGAGGTATCGAGCCGTTTCACGCGAAAAAATGATGGCCAACGAGGGAGATGTACTGCTGAGTCGAGCAGGAAGAAAAGCGATGCGCCATTTGCGGAGATGCAAAATGCGGAGCAGAGACAACAGGCGCCGTGGGCTGTCGATAATTGCCACGCCGCTAGCCATTTGCCTGTCATGCGCACGGAAGCGAGCCTTCTTCCACAATCGCGTTGTCTGCTCTCGAGTGCGGCACCACCTCGCCTCATCCATGCACCGTCAGAGTATTAGATTGGAGAGGGTATCCATTCACAGAATCCAACGGTGGTAAAGGCTATTCTTATCTGCCGCGTGGTGCATTTTGCTTGGCAGTTGGCAGTTGTTGCCTCGCAGACACTTCTTCCAAATCAACGCAAAGCTGCTTTTCTTCACTTGAAGAGAAGCCAGATTGCTAAAATTAGTGGTCACACACAAGCAGTCCTCTGCCATCGCTGGAGGATTGTTTGTTGCATGAATCATGACTTTGCACGGCAAACATCAGTCTGCGAGTGAAGATTCACTGTATGCGAGCGCAAACATTCGTCTGCCATCCCTGTGTGAGGCAAGGGGTGGACTGTTGCAATGAAATCTCGTTTAGGACTTTTGCACTCCAAAGGGTTGCGCGTGTGAAGATTCGCCGAGACTTGCAGAATGGCTCAGCTCGTTTTCAATGAACGACCCACGATCGCAGATTGCCATAACGTCACAGATTATTTAAGAAAATAGATCAACATGCAAAGCTGGCAGAACCCCAGACAAACAGAAGCACTCGAAACACGCCACCTCTCGACTTGTCTGTTCTGCCCCTCAGCCAGCCTAGACCGACACATGCGCAGTGCCGTTGGAGAAAGACCCTTCTTCCTCGTCATCCACATCAGATTCCGAATCATCCAAGCGATCCTTGCCGTCGGCGGCAGCGTCTTCCCCTTCGACTCCAGCAGAGGTAATGTTGGCTTCCACATCAACATCCAAATCAGCCGAGGCATCAAGAACCGAGTCCAAGTTCTCGGAGCTCTGGCGATCTTGGGTCAGCACAATCGCAGCAACTCCAACGATAGCTGCCAATCCGCCGATGACCCCGCAGATGATCACAATGGGGGCGTATCCATCGATGAATGATTTGTTGTTGCTGGCGCTCGTGCTGCTCAGCTTCGTCACGAGCTCATTCACCTCGTTCGCCGTGGTCGTGACTTCCGCTTCATCCGGAACGTTGGCCTTCTCGCCATGACCCTTTCCTTCCTGCTCACGTTCATTGGCCGGTTCGCCCGAGTTCTTCCCCGAAATCTTGACGCTACCGTGATCATAGTTAGTCACGGTTTCGGCGTTGGTGGTCGCTTCTCCCTCCGCGACATCCTTCTTGTGATGATGGTGCTTCGCGTGGTTCTTCGTCTTTGAGCCCTTCGCCTCGATGCGCACACTGCCATGAGCGTACTTGCGCACAATCTCGTTATTGTCGGTAGTCTCGTCCACCGCCTTAGTCGAGTGGTGCTTGTGCTTGGGCTCCTTCGCGTGCTCCTTCACGGGATCCTTCGCGTGCTCCTTCGCGTGCTTCTTCGCGTGCTTCTTCGGCGCGTGCTTCTTCGGCGCGTGCTTGTCCTCCTCCGGCTTCGCTTCGGTCGGATGAACCTTCACATGCACCTTCACCACTTCCTCCGATAGCTCCCGGAAGAGAGACGGATCCACACCATTAACGTCTCGCGAAGGAACAACCTCCGCATCAGCGACGCCCGCGTCCGAGAGGAGAACTGCTGCCGCCACCGCGCAGAGCAATACCAAGCGTTGAGAGAACACCATCGCCAGAAGTCGTTTGGGCCTTGATTCCAATTCGACTGTGCGATCGTTGGTTTTCTTCCACCAGCCCGAGTCCCACCCAGCCAGAGGCAGCAACTTCGCCTGGTGGGTTCAGGACTGATATCATCATATATGTCAATTTAATAAATGATAAGAAATATTTATGCATCTTAAATTGTGCAGCCGCATCGTAACCATATATGGACTTACACAGGATATCGCAAGTAAAAGACGCAATGCCCAACTGATATCTTTCACAACCCAAAATACCCGCAAGATTCGATAAGATTGTTCAACTGCATATTTTGACATTATTTTGGCAAAAGTGCTTGTAGCAGCCTTAGAACCCAATACAGAATTGCACCTCTCTAACTGAATAGACAGGTCCATACGATTATCAAGACATGATGTCGTTGCCAAACTGACCAGCGGCAACTCTAATCGTGCTGGTCAATTCCCCACGCGTACGAAGCGTACGAGAGGTGATTGTCGCTTCCCCACCCACCAAACAACTTTGTCGCGCCCGGACGACTCTTTTCCATACCAGCGCCTGCTGCAACAAGGAACGGCATGAAGTGATCGGACCTCGGATGCGCTTGGAGGGCGCCAGGTGCAGACTCCCACGCCAACAATTGCTCGCGCCTCTGCGCGCACGTTAGCTCGGACTCGCCCGTCATGACTGTTTCGTCCAGCCAGTCTTGGAAATCGAGCGCGGACTGAGGAACCTCACCCCCTTCTCCACGCTGTCCGTGAGTAGCTTGTCCGGAGCAGATGATCAGCGTGTCTTGGTCTCTCAACGGAGCCAGCGCCCTGCCCAGCTCAAAATGGGCTCTTGGGTTTAGCTTCCAGTTGATCGACAGCGTCACGACCGGGATGTCTGCTTGCCGGCGGATCAGAGTCATTGGCACGAAAGCGCCGTGGTCGAAGCCACGAAGAGTCTGGGTCGTCTTGATCTTACTTCTGGACAATAACGAGCTCACCTCGTTGGCAAACTCGCTGTCGCCTTTCGCACCGTACACGACCTTGTACGCTTCTGGTGGGAACCCTTCATAGTCGTAGAGCATTCCGGGCGTTGGCGCCTTGGAGATCTCAAAGCCGATGCGGTAGGTCTCCCAGTGTGCTGACACAAGAAGGATTCTCTTCGGCTTGTTTGCCCCGGCGGGATACAGCTTCTTGAAGACGGACGCGACATTGCGAGCAGGACTGCTTGAGCGATTTTCCGGTCCGTGCTTGAGCAGCCACGATGGGCCGGGCCCATGCGAGATAGCTAGAACAGGGTGGTGATAATCGTTGCTGCTCATTCGCGCTCGCTTCACGTTGGCGACGAGTTTCCTTGCGCGTTTGGCGTCGACTGTGTGAATGACATGCTGGGCTTGTGCTCAGTGGTCCATCAATCAATTTGCTAACGTTTTTCTTGAGGTACTCTGTTTAAGGACTTTGTAGAGTAAGGAAACAATGTAAATTCGTGGTGTGTAAGAGTATCTGCGAGTATCAATTTCCATGGCACTAAACCGAAGTAATTCAGTTCACGACGGATGACTTCATCATCACCACAAAACCCCGACGGTCGTTTTCTGCCATGCTATTGGTTGATTTGAAAATTGATTACGATAAACGATTTGCGAGATATGGCTACATTTGACGGGATATTGGTGGTGCTTGGAGTTGCCCAATTGCCCAGCGTCCCCGATCAATCAAGGTGATCCGTGGCGAACGTCCCCATTCATGCT
>MBAC02011137.1:0-22601 GCA_001712635.2 Nothophytophthora sp. Chile5
GCGCGCTCAGCCACGAGGCCTCCGTCACCTTCCTGGCGCACGAGTCGCGCGGCGACGACGAGGCGCTCGCCGACTTCCTGCAGTTCAGCGGCGAGTTCCTGACCCACGAGCGTCTCGTGCAGCAGGGGAAGCTGAGTCTCTGGAGGCTGCGGAGGCGGCAGGGCGGCGGCGACTAGGCCAGCTAGACTAGGCATTGCGGCAGCACCAGTATAAATAGAGCAGGCGGGGAGCGAGCCACCCACCCAGCACTCACTCGGACGGTGGCCTTTGCAGACGCCGATGGCAGCAGCGGACCAGGCGGTGGGCGTCTTCTGGGGCGGCCGAGCGGCTGCAGGAGGCGGCAGTCACTCCGCTTCGCCCCTTGCGGCGTCTGCTACTCATCTGCCGAAGCTGCTGCCGGACGCCGCGTGCTCGTTGCTGGAGGTTCTGCACACGCTCCTGCGCAGCATCCAGAGCGACTCGAGCGCCTTCGCCAAGAGCTCGCGCGCCTTGGACCCGCCGCCAGACGGTCGGAGCGGGGCAAGGCGCCGCTACTACTCGGCGGGGGCCGAGGCGGAGGATCGCGACTTCTTCGTCCGCGAGCGCGAGGCGGAGGCCGACAGAGACGCGGCGCAGGCGGCGGTCGGTAGTAGCAGTAGTAGGCAGGATCTGGTCGCTGGCTTGCGCTTGGGGCCATGGCCACCGCTGCTAATCGTGCTCTTGTTGGCGCTCGCAGACGACGCGAGCGCGAGCGCTCCACTGCGCCGTGGCCGACCAGCAGTTCTACGCCTGCGACCGGCAGCGGCAGGCGCCGCGAACCAGCCAGTCACTGGCGAAGGCAACAGCTCGTTGCACGCGGTAGGACGCTCTCTCTCTCTCTCTCTCGCTCGATCGCTGGGAGGTCTCGGGTTTGACGGCGTGCTGCGGTGCTCTAGCGCTGGGAACGAAGGGACCGACCGCCAGCGCAGTGGAGCGATGGCGGAGTCCGCTCGCATCGACAGGCAAAGCAGGAAGAGCGAGCATCTGCTGCACGTTTTCCAGGCCGAAATCGCGCAGGAGACGCGGCGAGAGATCAGTTGAGCAGCCTCGTCTTCCTCGTGGACTTGGGTGAAGGGGAGACGTTTTCCGTGCATGCTGACCCCTGTGGTTCTTCTGTGCAGCCTTCCTGGAGTTCAGCAGCCCCAGCTGCCCCAGCTGCCCCGCGTCTCGTCAGGCTCGACGGCAGCTGGCGCTGATCGCCAAAGCTCGCTACGAAGCAGCCGACCGCATCATGCGCATCCTGGAGGTCTGGCGGCACCCGCTCCCCCCTCTTTACTGGCGGATTCTTCTCCTGTGGAGCTAACGCTGGGGCCCTTCACCTGCGCTGGACAGGAGTACAAGATCGTGGTGGGAGTCGCAGCCGCAGTCTATTTGCAACGCACCATCGCGGAGGGGAAGGCGCTCATGGTCTGAAGCGCCTTCGAAAGCGCCCACTCGCTCTGCTACTTTGCTTTCGCTCGACTTGCTAAGCGCTCGCGTGCTGCTCGTTCCTGTTTCACCAAAGACAAATGAGAAAAAACACGCACACGCTCTGGACCCGTGGCTGCTGCAACACACAGGAGGGGGTTGACTGACGAACCGTTGGAAGCTGCTTGGGCTTCGGCGTCTTCAAGGCGCCAGTCGAGTGCCCTGCTTTCGCGCTTCGCTTGACGAGCTGGTGGCGAAAAAGCGAGCATGCCAAGCGCTCAGTAGCCGCCTGCCCAGACTTTTATGGCTCGTTTGAGGCCACGAACCTTCTTGGGGATCGCAGTGCGGGTCCGTCGAGGCACTCGATCCTCCTGATGAGCACTCGAGGTTTCCTGCCTGGATGCCGCGCTCGACTCGTAGCTGGGGGACGAAGCGGCCGAGCCAGACGAGATCTGGGAGACGCCTCGCTCCGGAAAGAGAGCACGCTGCTCCTCCTCGCGTTGCGTCTTCCGGTACAATCGCTCCTCAAGCTCTCGGATCTTTTCTCGGTAGAACCGGTCGTCGCTCCACCCCGTCGGGCGCGTCCGCTGCAAAGGGACAGAACGAACACCCCAGCCACTGAGGCTCAGCAGGGCACTCTTCATTCAGCCTTGGAGGCGCGGGACACGGCAGTTAGTCCGTACCTGCCCACTTGGATACTTGATGCCATCGGAATCCTGCACATGTGGATCAACACTGAAGCACTCGGGGAACGACTCGGAGAACGGAGGAGGCCGCGACTTGGGAGCCGCCTCGCCGCCTCCTGATCGACTGGTCTGCTTCAACACTTCCGAGATGGCGCGGCTACGCTGGACCTTCGTCTGCAGAGTCCGCAACGCGACAGAGTTTCGTAAAGGAAGACGGAACCAAGAGTCAGTCTGTTATGGTGGAGGCAGCACAATGCACGCACCTCCAGCGAAAGGACGGAGTGCTCCAGGACCCGCAGCCGATTCTCAAGTGCCGTCGTGAAGTCCGTGACTTGATCGAACTGCGCTTTAGCCTCCGCTCGAGCCGCGCGGACCTTTTCACGTCCACAAACGACCCACCCAAGCCAAGGAAAAGAGTGAGTCCTAGCGCCTTCCAGACGAATGAGCAGATCGGGTCCGATCCTCTCGCACCGTCTGCTCTGCGGCCGCGTCTGCCTCGCCGTTCAGCTGTTCCCCCACGTCTTCCAGGGCGTCCAGCATCCGCTTCCTCTAGCGAACGTAAGCGATCGTCAGACAGCAACCCTCTCCTCCTCCCGTTCAGCCCAAGCGCTCCCAGAATCCAACCGCAACGCACCAACTCCTCTGTCCGCCGCTCGAACGCGTCTTCGGCGGCTGTCAGTCGTTCCGCCAGCTGGTCGCAACGAGCTTCGCCCGCTTGCTGGACGTCCAGCGCGCAGGCCTGCAGCACTTTCAACGCGGTCTTGAGCGTCTGCTGGTTGACTCGCAAGTCCGCGATCGCAGTCCCGATCGCCGCCACGTCCTTCGCCACGGCGGAATCCTGCGCGCTCTTGCTCTCGTCCGCGTCCGACTGCAGCGCCACGACCGTCTCGCTGAGCAGATGCTGCGTGTCCAGACACTTCTTCAGCACCGCCTTCACCTCCGTCTGGCCGGTCGTGAGCTGCTGCTGGACGACACACAGTCGCTCTTGCAGCCCGTCCACGCGTTCTGCGTGGTCCCTAGTGGCTTCCGCATGCTCTGCTCGCCAGGAAGACTCCACTTGACGCACCAATCGCTCCACGTCGTTGCTCTACGCACGCAATTCGACAGCACACGAAGGTAAATCCAAGCAGCCGCTCTTGCGGAAACAGAGCGCGATGCGAGTGGCAGCAGAGCAGCTCCTCCAACCCACCAGTTGCGCCAGGGCGTTGTCCATCTGGAGGCTCTTCCCAGACACGGACGTCCGCATCAAGGCCAATTCCTGCGAGCCACACAACGCCACGTTAGCTCCCCAACGTCCAAGCAGCCTCCCTCCCTCCCTGGAGCCTACCTTCTCCCATTTGCGCGTCGCAGTATCGGCCAGTTCGTCCACTTTGCGGCTCGTGGTCGACTGACAGGCGAGCACTTCGTCCATCCGTGTTTCGAGCGCGAAGATCAGCGTCTTGAGCTCCTCGATCTCGCCCTCGGCTTGGCGCTTTACCTCCAGCAGCGCCGCGTCGCTGCTCTCCGCCAGTCGCGGCAGATACTCCTCGCACTGGCGGAACTGCTGCTCTAGCGTGGCCATGTGCGGCTGCTGCTGCTCCAGCTCGGACGAGAGCTTGGCCATCCAGGCGTCGGCCTTGGCCGCGTGACTCGCCAGCTCCTTCTGCGCCTGCTGCGTCGTCTGCTCCACGTACTCCTGGTGGAGGCGGAAGACCTTAGAGAGCGAGCCGGCCTTCTGGTCGCTCGCCAGCTGCGCGCTCTCCAGTTCCGCGAGACGCCGCTCGACGGTCTGCGAGCTCAGGCAGGCGGCGGACACGCGCTCCAGCTGCACCTCCAGGAAGGAAATGTACGCGTTGCGGTCCGTCAGCAGCTTCTTCGCGCTCTTGTCGCCGCAGTGTTTCAGCAGCGCGTTGCTGCGCATGTAGTCGTCGTAGTACGAGCCGGAGCCCTGCGCCATGGCCTCCTTTCCGCTGCAACGCAACTCAAGAGTAACCGCAGGCAGGCGGCCGCGATCAGAGCGTCGCAACCGTTCGAGAGTTCACGCCCCGAAGCGTCGCGGGCCGCGCTCCTCCTGGCGCCCACTCCTGTTCACTATCCAAGTGGAGACGCGCCACTCCGCAGCCCAGCGAAAGATATGGCGGCCGCCGCGCCCAGCGAGATCGAGGAGGTGATCAAGCAGCTCAAGAGCCGGCCGGGCTTCTCGTCCTACCTGCTCATGAGCAACGACGGCATCGTGGTCAAGTACGAGAACCTCGAGTACAAGGAGGCCATCATGCACGCCTACCACGTGCTGAGTCTCTACAGCCGCACCAAGAAGCACCTGCAGCAGCTCTTCCCGGACCCGAGCGACAGCGAGATGGACTGGCTGCGGCTGCGCACCAAGATGCACGAGATGCTCATCGCCCAGCACCTGCGCTTCACGCTCGTGGTGCTGCAGGAGCCCGAGGCCGCCGAGGCGGCGCCCGAGCCCGTCAGCCGCGGCGTCATCGAGGAGGTCGCCGGCGGCCAGAAGGAGGAGGAGAAGCCGGTTGCCGCCACGTGAGCGATCGGTCGAACGCGGAAGGCAGGGGGGTACGCCGCCTCGGTTACCGATTATGTTCGTAAATATTAGAAGATGACGCGTCGTTCGGAGTAAATAACAGAAAACGCACCACCTTTTCCACCAATCGAAGCAAGAGCAGGAGTGATGGTGATGACAGTTGAAGTTGTTGGGTCAAGGCAATACATGTAGTACGAAAATAAAACAAAAATATATTGTAGAAACCCTTCCGACCATAAAGCAAGCCATCAGCCATGCGGACCCCACGACCGCTCCCGTTCCCTCGCTACGTGGACGCCGACGGTGTCGATGCTGGCGACGAGGCGGAGCGAGTCGCTCTGAGAGAGCTGACGCTCCGTCCGACGGCTCCTCTCGGGGCTCAGCCGTCGTCTCCGCCCAGGAAGCAGGACGGAAGCCCACGTTCGACCAACATGGCTGCTTCCGCGGTACTGGGAGGCCTCCTTCCTTCGTTCGGCTGCAGTCCACCCAGCCCCTTCTCCAAGAGGAGGCAGCAGCCGGCGTCTCCGCGTATCGTCCTGTCTGGGAACATGAGTCCGCTGTCCTTCCTTCCGCAGCGAGCGCCGTCTCCGGTGGGCGATTACCCCGTGGACTCGGTGGTGACGTCCGCGTCCTTCTTGTCGCCGCGACTGCCGGCCGGAGCTGCGACGATTCGGTCGCCCAGACGAGAGATCCTGCGTCGCTCGGACGTGGAGAAGATCACGCGCTGGCTGCAGTCGCTCGCCCTGGAGTCGCGCCACTTCTCGTCCTACGCGCTCTACTGCGAGACGCTCTTCCGCGAGAGCCGCGTGCTGACGCAGGGAAAGCCTGTGCCCAACCGCCTGCAGACGGCCATCGCCTTCCACTGTCTGTGCAAAGCCACCGGCGTGTTCGCAAGACACGAAGGCATTCTGCGGCGGATATGCAGGTACGCTCTCATCTCGTCTAGCAGCCATTGACTGACGGCGACTGACGTTGGGGTGCGATTGTAGCGATTTGGGGGCAGCCATCTACCTGAACCACGACGAGTCGTTGGCCTACGAGGGGGAGATCGAGGCGCTGGAGTTCTTCACGCGACTAACCACGTACTACGAGCACCAGATGGTGCTCCAGCAGCAGAAGCAGGATCTCCAGCAAGGCACGTTGTCTCTCTCGACCTCATCTGGTGGCGATTGCGCTGTTACTGACCTGTTGCGCTTGCGTGGGCAGAGATGCGGAGGCAGACGGAGACGCTTCTGCAGCGTCTGAAGGCGGAGCAGGCCCAAGTGGGGGAGATGAAGGACATGGAGCGCCACTATCACGTCAAACAACTGGACCAGATCAGTTCCAGGAAAATGCACGCCAAGGACTTGAGCGGCAAATTGCACAGCGTGCTGCACCACTTCCAGCACGTGAGCGACGACGAGAAGGAGCGGATCGTCCTGGGCATCATGGCCTCGTTGCGCGCTCAAGTGTCGGCCGAGGGTATGCTGACCATCACGGAGCAGATGGACCCGCTCGAGAAGGACAAGCTGCTGAGCACCCTCCTCCAGAACGAAATGAAGGAGATCACACAGTACGCTTACGTGTCACTGTTCTCTTACCTTTGCTCTAGGCGTTTGTCTAACGAGTCGCTTCGTGTGTGGCCTCCTCATCCAGGCGGGTCGAGGCCCAGGTTGTCCTAAATGCCAGTGCGCACCAAAACATGATCCTCGAGCGCTCTGCGGTGCGGATCACTCGCTTCCAGTCGCTGATCTCGCTGGCTCTCAAGGGCTCCAGCGCCGACGGCGAGGCCAAGGACTCTGCGAGCTTGGAGGCAGACGACTGTTTGTGCGACCACGACCGCAAGCTGTTGGAGAACGTCGGGGACGTCGTAGACGAGCTGGAGCGCGGGAACAAGAAGAACGCGGAGCTGGAGCAGAAGCTGCTGGAGGCCGAGAAGCTGGCGATGGATCTGCGCTGGAAGAACAACACGCTGGTCAACGAGGCGGACGACGCCGTGCTGCGACACGCGCAGCAGCTCCAGGAGCTGGACGAGCAGCGCCAAAGCGCGCAGCTTCCGCAGGAAGACAAGGCCATCCAGACGGAGGACGACGGCGAGGAACGGAGAGGCATTGGCACAGGCGGCAGGAGACGGCGACGGCTCACGGCCACCAACAGCGACGACGAGCTGCTGCTCAAGAACCGTGCTAAGAACAAGTTTGGCTTCGGCATCGCCAACATCATCGACCAGGCCAAGATCGCGCCGTCGAAGGTGCGAAAGATCCTGTCGAAGCGCAAGTCGCTCACGCTCAACGAGCTGCACAGCATCATCGTCGGCTACTACCAGGCCAAGATGTTCCAGGACGTGCAGGACGACAGCTCCGGCAAGCCCCGAGCCAACCTGGCACAGTTCATCATGGAGATGTACGTGCTCCACTACGGACTGAAGGACCTGGCCATCAGCCAGCTCGTGTTCCTGGACGCCGCCATCCGGAAGAACGCTCGGGTGAGCGCCCCCTCCTCTTTCAGATAATGTTGACACCCGCCGTACTCACGCCTTGCTGTTGTAGGAGAGCGCTCGCGTGCGGACGTTCGGCCTCCTCATTGGGTCCCTGGACCCGGAGTCGCACGCCTGCTCCGTGCAAGGCGTCGACTTCTTTCTGCTGATGATTGTGATCATTTTCAACGGTACGAAGGGGGTTGATGGACCCTAGTTGGGTGGCTGACAAAGACTCTGTGTACTTAGTCTGGCGGCTATGTGTGCGTCCAATTCTACTCTAGCGGGGGTCTACAAGAAGGGCCGGAAGCAGGCCGTGGCCATCGCGCAGAATCTCAAGACCTTCTTCGGAGACGGCACGTTCATGAGTCCCAAGGCTGTGACGGTGAAGCAGGAGCTCGTGTGTCAAGCCATCGACCTGGCGTTCTCCTTCACGCGCAACGAGCCTGGCGGACCCCTGGGTCAGCTGAAGGACGAGATCAGCCAGCGGTGCGCGGCCACCGGCAGCGGCCTGGACATCGACCTGGTGATGGAGAAGGTTATGAACTACTGGTTCGTGCTCTACGAGCAGCAGATCCAGGACATCCACAGCATGTTCACGACGGTGGACACGAACGGCGACGGGACACTGGACTTCCAGGAGTTCTGCGAGCTGGTGGTGGTGCTGGAGCCCGCCATGGACCGCCGAGACGCGCTGGCGTTGTACAACCGCGCGGCGGGGGACGACAACGTGATCGACAAGGACGAGTTCGTGCAGCTGATGCTGACACATCAGCGAGGAGTCATCCTAGAAAAGTTCTACGGCGGGATCTCCAACAAGAAGATCCTCCTGGGCATCGAGCAGCGCAAGAATACGCTCATCCCCTTGGGGGCGACTGGTGCCATGGCAGCGGACAAGGACGAGGAGTCCTACGACTCGCTGAGTGCAGCGTTGCCCTCAGTCTCGATGGCGTCCGCTCCAGGGGACGGCGAGGACGAGGACGAGGACGAGGGAGACTCCAGCGACAGCCAGAGTGGCGACGCAGAGAAGACCCAAGCCGATCGCGTGCAGGAGAGCGTCTCCTTCCAGACGCTCTCGAGGCTGTCGACGTGGGCGGCGGAGGCCAAAATCAAGCTCCAGCGTCCGCGGGGGACGGGGAGCATCCAGGCTCTTGGGGCGGCAGGGAAAGCTGCCAGCAGTCGTCTACTCCCGTTGCCGGGTGGAGACGATTTCGAGGAGGATGTGAACAGTCTGCTGCAGCAAGCGCTGGACAAGGCCAACATCAGAGTGGAGACCACAGAACGTTAGCGGCGGAGAGCCTCCTCGCAACCAAAGGCCCTAGTGACCGATGAGTCGATTGCCGTGCACAATAGCCCTTGACAAGCGCTGTAGTCAACTCACTAGGCCAGTGAGGAAGGGGGCGACAGCGCTCCCCCACCAGCCGCCGCTTCTCCCTTTCGAGCGCCCGGGTGATCGCTCTCTGGCCAGTCCCTCCTGCGGCCAACCGCCGCGAGTTAACGAATCAAGGCGTGAACGACTCGTCCCTCACGTAATGGATTGCACTCGAACTCTAGCCAGCGGCTTAACTCCGCAGTGCGAATAGAGGGAAGCAACTGCTTCCTACCCATGCAGTCAACTCGCTGCTTCTCGGCATTGCCGAGCTCACTCCCTTCCGCCGACATGCTGGCCAAACGATGCTCTTCTGGTGCCAACTGGTGGTGGCTGCTCAGCTTCCTCCTGCCGAGATCGCTCAGGCCGTCACCGCCGCCTCCAAGAACCAGTGCAAGACCGACATCCTGGTGCACGACAGCCTCTCCGGCTGCGATCGCACCATCAACCAATTCGCCAAGTATCGCCACTTGTTCACACGTGCGCCCCTGTTTTCTTGTAGAGACGGAGTTTCACTCCGGAAATGGCACGGTCCCGGATCTGCTGCACCCCTTCGTTCACTGCCATGTCCGTGGCTGGGTCGCTAGCCAATCGCTTCTCTGAGCTTTCGTAATCAACTGTCATTTTCGCCCTCAACTACTTCATCAGTTCTCGCTCCAACTCGAGATCTCGCACAGTGAGCGTGAACTTGGGCTTGTTCTCGTCGCGTCGCTTCTCCGCAGCATCGCCTTCTTTGCTGATAGCGCGTGCGTTGGTCTCCAGGGTCACCTTCAAGACCATCTCCTCGATCAGAGCCGGCGTGGCGTCTCGAGGCACCGACTGCCCACACACCTGCAGCACAGCCTGCCCCAGACGCAGAAGCCCCGTCTTCTCCGCCGGCCCCGGACTTGAGATGAAGGCGCGGATGTAGATGGCCTCATCCTTCCAGTTGCCGAACAGGATGCCGAGCGGCGCCTTGGGGAACATGATCTCCTTCGTGGAGACGGAGGCCAGCCAATCTCCCTCGTTCTCATCTCCCCCTGAAGTCGGCTCAGTCGTATCGTCGGCATCCCCCGCCTCCTCCATGTTTTCGTTCGTGTCCTCTTTGGCTTCTGCTTCCTCTGCTTTCTTGGCCGAGTCAGCTTTACTGTTGCTGCTGGGGAGACCTCGTTGCTGGAGCTGCGTGCGGATCGCCAGATACTGCTCTCGAGCCACAAAAACAGCGTGCATGGGCTTCTTCTTGTTGGCGATCCGGCGCAGCGCCTCCATGATGGCGGCAAAGCTCGTGTAGTGTGGGGCTGTGAGTGGTTTGCCATTCACCTGCACTAGCACGTCGCCCTTCTCGACCAAATGTGTTCGCTGTGCGAATGACGGGACGCGCGTGAAGGCAGAGAGCACCACGTACTTCCTGCCATCGGGCGCCTGATCGTCCTCGTCAGAGCAGGACGCGAACGAGGACGCGTCCTCCAGCTCGACCATGGGCGGCCACTCGCGCACTTTGATGATGGCGTCTGGGCTGGTGGCGAACTGCATCGTCGCTGGCCGAGACTTCGTGTCGCGGAGGATGTTCAGCACCTCCGACAGCGTTTTCGAGCGTAGATCCACGCTGTTGATCTTGGTCACCAATTGGCCCACGCGGATTTTGCCGCTGAGTTCCGCCGCGCTCTTCTTGCCGTCGGGCGTCGACGGAGCCGAGAAGCCCACGACGATGACGCCGCACGATGCCAGTGGACGAGCGCGTAGCCGCAATCCGAACGGTCCGTCCTGCCGGAAGGTATAGCTCACCAGTTCGGGCCGAGGGATCATTCGCTGCTGCCGATTCTTCGCCGGATCCTCCGGCATCAACGAGAATCGCATGGTGAATGGCAACGGCACCGTGGTCAGCAATGCCTTGAGTTCCTCCAGTGTCAACTTGCTGCAGCACAAGCCATTGAGCGCCAAGACGCTGCTGCCCACGGGGACGCGCTTCAGATCGCCAATCAAGTGGAAATTGTTATCGTTGCTATTGTCCACTGCGGTCTCCATCTCCAGCACGCGAGACACCACCACGTACTTGTTCAGCACGCCCTTGGAGAAACTGAAGGGCACAGCGTTGCGTTCGGCAAACGTGCATTCCAGTTCGTGTGGTTGGATCTCCACCTCCTTTGCCCCACGCCATGGACTGGCGGTTGGCAGATCCTCCACTCGGATGTCCAGCAGCTGGAAGATCAACGGCCAGTACTCGTCCATCTGCTTGTTCAGCGTGCTCAGCAGTTTGATCATGTGCTTCAGCAGCTTCGTTTCCATCGTCTTGGCCAGGTATTCACGGATCAGCTCTGCGAAGACGGATGTGAGCATATTGTAGACCGCACTGAACCAGCTGCCTTGTACCGTGAGCTTCAGCTCTTGGCGGATTTCAATCTCCATCGAGTTGAGCACCAGTATGGGTTTGAACTCTCCCGTCTCTGCATTCACGCTCTTCTTTTCGGCTTTGAAGCCCAGCGAGATGACGCCACCACTCAGTTCCGCATCGGCCAGACCGCCGCCGTGCAGATAAGGGAAGGACTTCTGCACAAACGTCCAGTCGAAGCCCTTGAGCAGAGCGGTCAAATGCGTGGCGCGAACCGTGAAGAGCTCTTCGTCCACCACCGTCCCCATTCGCACTTTCACGCGCTCCTTCTTCACTCGGAAGTTGGACAGATCCAGATTCGAGATGGAGTACTCCACGTCGTCCTCAACGCCCGAAATCGTGTCCACCTTGATGGTCGGCAGCACAGACATGAAGAAGTCCAGGCAGTGGTCTTTCATCCGATTTACGAACGCCTGGCGCTTCTCGCGGTTGTTGGTCAGCGTGCTTCCCCACGCCGCCAGCTTATCCAGCTTTACTTCAGCGATGGCTTTCGTCACGTTGTCGCAAAACTCATCAGGATTCTCAACCGACTGCACCAGTTGCCTCGCCTTCGTCATGAACTTCTGCCCGTGGGAAGTCTGCTGCATCTGCACCCAGTACTTCTCAGAGGACTGGACCAAGACGCCCGCTTTCGCTGACAGTTTGGGCAGCAGCTCTTCCGCCTTCTGAGCCAGCGCGCTCGGGTCCAAGTCGGTGAGAGAGTTGACCCCCAACTTGACACTCGCCATTTGCTCCAGGCGGAGAATATTTTCCTGCGCCTTAAGCAAATCGCCCTCGTGTCGCTGCAGCTTCGCCAGCATTTCCGACTGCAGCGTCTCGTGCTTGAGCGACGACTTCAACGCATCTAGTCGCGGCTTCTCCGCCTTTATCTTGCTTTCCAGAACTTGCAGGACCTGCGAGAGCACCAGTCGCTTGTCCTCCTGAGTCGATGGCGCAGATCCACCGCCGGTCTCCGACAGGAGCTTCTGCTTGGCAGACGCCAGTTCAGCGTTCGCCTTCTCTCGCAGACTGGCGTGGAGGTCCTTGACTTCCTCGCTGTTCTTCAATTGGCTCAAAACGTTGGCCGCCTTTGCGATAAAGGCTGATGAGTCCTTGCCTTCCAGCAGGTCGTTCTCCACCATCGTCTTGGCAGAGAGCGCCATCTCCTTCCAGCGAGTGAGCTCCTTCCCGCCCGCTGCTTTCACGCGGGCCGTGGCGTCCGAGAAGCTCGGGTCCAGCATGGAAGCGAGCGCTTGGGTGTACTGGTCCCCGTAGGATGCATTCGTGGAGATGAACGAGATGGCTTCCGAGTGCCGCTCGCACAAGAGCTGCACCTGGCTGTACATCTGTTTCGCCTTGAGACTCAGTGCCAGCGCGTCGTCGTGGGTGATGCGTCCCTGAAACTCCTCGTAGATCTGCTCGGCAGTCAAAGGTTTGGGGACTTTAGAAAGCAGACGCATATCCACACAGGACACATCCTTCGCCTGGAAGAACCCCATGCTGCCGCCGTCCAGTTGCACCGCATACGAGTCGTTCGGTTTCCTACGCAAGGAAAAGCAGCGGAGAGGCATCGTGTGAGCACGCGAGACGCGGATTGGCAGACAGAGCGATCTAGCAACTCAACAGAAAAAGCAAAGGACCGACCTGAACTCGGAAATGTGCCCCAGACCGAAGCTTGTTCGGACCCGAGTGGCTTTCGCAAAGCGAAGTTCCGTCTTCTGTCAGTCAGCAGAAGCGGTCAATAATTGCTCGATATTAGCCTGAAAGGGGAGGCAGCCAGTCGGAAATCGTACCGACAACAGTTTGATGTTTCGGACTGACGACGTCTGGTCATCAGAAGCGGAAGCGACGTCGTCTTGGTCGGCGTCAACACGCACTTGGTACTTCTGCTCGGCAACACTAGCCATTCGCAGCAAACCACAAAGCGAAGCAGCATGATTTCTCAAAAAGAAGACTTCTCTGACAGCAAGTAGAGCCCAATCGCTTCGTACAGATAGTTCTGCACGGTGCCCACGAGCTCTCCAGCACCAGCGCCAGTCGAGCTCAGCAGAACGCGCGTGTGCTTTGGGATCTCTCCGCACTCCAACATGCGCAGCTCAGGCACCAAACAGCCGCGCTACAGTCAAAGAAAGGCGAGAACGAAAGGGTCAGCACTGAGAAAAGCAGCGCGCGGGGAGAGGAGAGGTGACAGAGAGCGACAGGTTGAAGAGAGATCCGACTCACCCGCGCATACAGCACTGGGCCGCCCTCCAGATGAACCTCCACGTGCGCCTGGCGGTCGCTGCTGCTCCGCACGCGCCCCGGACCGAACGGCGTCTTGACGTCGTCCCCGCGCGAGTAGCGCACCGCCATCGCGAACAGCGGAGGCACCTCGTCTCGCGCCATCTTCGTCTTCTGAAAAGGTTCCAGCAGTCGTTAGGACACCGGTAGCTACCGGTGGGAAGCGGTTAAAACTCGTCTGACGTAACTATCGTTTACAGAGTGAATGTATCAGTGATACAGTGCTGATCCAAATATCAGTCAGTGCAGGCTGGTCAGCTTGATCGTGTCAAGAACGCATCCAATGGCCCACTGCCCTTCTTGGAAGCCGTCGTGGCCTCGACGCGTTGCGCGCGACTGAGCTCCAGCGCGAAGTGAAAGTCGGCGTGTTCCTCGCGCGTCTCCGAGACGGAGCGCTTGCACTCGTTGCAGTAGTGGCTGCTGTTGGTGCTGCTGCTGCTGCTGGCTCCGTTTCCGCCCCAGGCGGCAGAGCGCAGTGTTGAAGTTCCGATCTCCCCATCATCTTCACAGTCTGGTGCAGGTCCCACCGAGTTGCTGACACTGCCGCCCATCGAATTCGGAGGAGGAGCCGACGCAGTTGCCGCCGCGGGAGGGGCTGGGATGCTGTCGGGTGGACAGAAAAACGCCGAGATCTTGTGTTTCCCCTTCTTGCGCGGCGGCGTCGACGCGGCCTTCGCGCCACTTCTGCCTCGTTTGTCTTGGGCGGCCGCAAACTGCTTGATGCCTTCCTCCACGCGTCGCGCAGTCGCGTCGGAGTCCGCCGTCTGCACTGGAGTCCTGGTGAAGAAGCTGGAGATGGTGGTCACGCTCTGGGAATCCAGCGCGAGGAAGTTCTTGGCATGCATGCTGAGCGACGCGCACGGGAACAACTTGTCTAGGGAGATGCGCAGGGCGTTCATGGTCGCTGTAAAGAGCTCGTCAACGGTGGTGTCATACGCGATACTGAGCTTTCGGATGCGTGGCTTCTCCCCAGCCTTCGTACGCGTGGATTGGATCGTCAGCTGCGACGGGAATCGCTTGTTCTCGAGGCGTTCGTCTTCGCAGCGCAGGACCATTTCCTCGCAGAGAAGACGCACCCAGTATTCCAGCTGCTCAATGCGCACCAATGCGCATCCAGAGCGCTGATCGAACTGCTTGACGCAGCCGAGCATTTTCACCTGCACCTTCTTCTCCTGCACTGGCTCATCGCCGTCGCTACCATTGCAGATTTGGTGAACAAACGCAGCGGTCTCTTGCCCCACGTGCTGTGCGAGCTCTGCGAGTCCACAGCGCTGGAGGAAGGCGTGCGCTGTCAAATCCTGCAGCTTTTTTTCAGTTGCAAGGGAGGCTTCAAGCGAGGGAGTTTTACCTTGCTCCGAAGGTTCCTTTCCTGACGGATCTAGGCGTTGATAGACACACTCCAGTTGCTTTCCAAGTTTGCCACCAAGTCCTCGAACTTTCCGCATTGGCAACGTCTGCATCAGGGCTGCCACAAACCGGGGGGCGACCAGCTATTGGGACAAACAGCAGAACAAACAACAAGGTGAGTTTGACTGGTCAACAGAGGTTTCTTTGTCTGTTTCCGAGCGCAAGCGCACGAACCATCTGTCCATCGGGTTTGTTTAATGGTGACGCGAGCTTGGCGATGAGTTTGTTGCTTGCGACTCCAGTGGAGCAGGTGTAGCCAAGCTTCTTGAAAACGGCCTCCCGGATTTCGCGCGCGATCTCTGCGCCGATGCATAACAAGCGCTCATCTGCTGTCAGTGGGAATGCCGAGAAGTTCTCTGTCGACTTGTCGCCTTCTTCTTCCTTGAGAGAAATGCCAAACACTCTGGTGTCGCGGTTGGTGGGATCTTGGCAAAAGTCGGAGGAAACGACGCTCTATGAAGAACAGTTTACACTCGTTAGCTCAAGGCAGAATCCCCAGTTACTTTGTGCATCCAGTAGAATCCGACATACCATTTGTGCGAGCCTCGCCTTGGTCTGGCCCGTGACATCCATGAAGGCTTCGTCGATGCTGGCCTTCTCGATGATTGGGGCCAGCGCGCCTAGGATCGCGAAGATTTCGCGACTCGCCACTCGGTATCTGCGCAAGATGGCCTTCTGGTGCGTTCGGTCGAAGGGCTGTCCCGGCTTGCGGTTCTCACCCAGTGTATCTACATGGGGCTGTGGGTGTGATGCCTTCGTCAGCACCAATGCGACCAAATATGGACCCAATTGACAGGCAGTGCGTGGGTGCATTGCGGACCAAGCATCTTCTCACCAGATGAATGTCTGGGCACTTCTTGCGAGCGTCATCCACGAAATCCCCTGTCATGGTTGACCCGTAAGAATGAATCCATAGATTGGCCGTAGTAAACGTGGTATGATAAAGGACAGAAATTTACCTCGTTCCACGCCAAACTTCCGGGCAGTGTAGTTCACCGCCAGCAAACTACCCCACTGCTGGACAGCCACGGGCTGCCCCGCTGGGATCTTGAGGCGTCGCTGCTCCACTTGCGCATAGAAGCAGTCCAGGTCCAAGTGGATGATCACCCGCGAGCCGCTGCTGTCCTGCGCACAGTTCATACCTTCTTGTGCCGATGGTTTCTCCCACCACCGTTTGCGTGGTCACATGTGGAGCGCTCTATCACGTGCTCTACACTGCGAAGTAAGCCCAGCGTCAACCAAACGTCTGCTCTGATTAGCGGAGGATGCTTTCGATCTCTGGACATGTCCCAAGTGGTGCTGAGTCCAGAAAATGTCACCATATTCCCTTAATGCAAGCAGTGACGCGTTGATCTCACTTAAATCAGTGTCTTGCATATAAAGTGGATATTTGAACAAAGCCAGTGTATCCAATTCTAAAGTATGGAAAAGGCGTTGAATGTATATTTAAATAAAAACTGTTTGTGAGTAATACTGACGCGTTCTGGTGTGTTCAACGGTGGATACACGTGCATAGCCACGGCAGGATCCAGCCGACTTGGATCAGGATACCGGTACAGTACGGCTTCTCGAGGATACAGACGTCTCGGAGCGCATTGATACCTGCGTGTCAGTCGGGCACTCACTCACCCAGAATGGAGGATCGCCCCCTCCCGAATGGATCCAATTCCTGCAGCAGAGCTCTTCCATTTTTGTAGAGTTGCCATTCGCCAGCGCACTCGCGTCTTCGGAGTTCTTCGCTCCGTACAACGAGAACCGTGGCCGTATTGGCGCAGACTGCCCATTAATCGAAGCAGACGCGCACCTTTGGACCAAAGTTTGGTGTTACATGCGCAGCTTCCACCTGCCTGGTTCCCCATCCTGAGTCTACCATCCATTCAATCTTTCGCTCCATTCATTCGTTGCATACGTGCATGTTTGCGCTGGCTGTGCTGTCCGTGATCGAGCGCAGATCAGCCAAGAACGCTATGCTGCTGCTCATCACTCGCTCTCCCTCCCCAATGGGAGTCTCCAACCCAGAATCTGGGTCCTCGGATGGATAGCAGATAGGCGCGTGGGATCCTTTTCGAGCAGCGAACTGCCACGCTCTGCAACGTTTCGCTTGCTTTCGCGTTGGCCAGGCATGGAACTGCCCACCGAGGGAAACTGCACTTGCCATCAAAGCAGACACCGCACCTGCTTCCAAACGAAACCCGCGAGCTGATCGATCACCTAACGCCAGCAGTTTGCTGGCATCTGGGCCAGACTGGTGCAACGTTCGGCGGGCGGGTCACAAGAGTGACACGGGATCCAGACATAGCCGCGGCCAGCAGCAGCCTCGCTCGAACGTGGTCCCCTTTTTCTACCAGCCAGCAGGCTGGCGGATTCCGCCGCGGCCGCTGTCGCAGCGCAGTATCCGACCGCCATCATTGCTGTCCCTTGCACTTCTGATCCCGTGGGCTGGTCTCCCCCTGATGAACGGGCCAAACTATTGGTTCGCAGAGACTCACGAGTGCAATCCAGGGCTCTCATTGGTCGAAAGACCCCTCTCGGTCCGCTTTCTGGCCAATGGGTCTGCCTTCTGTGGGGATGGGCTGGATTCACGCTCTTCACTTCTGCTGCCGCGTCCCTCCCGCCCGCTTCTCTTCGCTCCTCGCGCTCGGGGACACTGCGCCTCGCGTGCGCTCATGCCCATTTGCGAATCTGCGGCTTCTTGCGTATCGAAACGCGACTGGCAGACAAGGGCGGTTTGGTTTCCGCCTCTCTCTGCTTCGGCTGCTGCGATCCACTGACCTCCATGTGGCTCTTCGCGGGCGTGTGCTTCGCCATCTCCACCCCGTGGGTGCGCTCCTTCCTGGAGCGCGTCTTCGCGGAGGGCTCGGTGCTTTTCTTCAACTCCATCTCGGCCGTGGCGCTGGCGCTCATCGTCGTCTTCATCGGCGCTGTGCTCATCTCGCTGCAGGGCGAGCCGCTGTCGCTGGGCAGCCGCATGGCCTCCACTCTCAAGACTTCGTCTACCCCGTCGGCCGGCGGAATGCTCAAGAATTCTGTCTTCCTGGCATCACTGGTGCTGCCTCTGGGCGTGGCCGTGGCTGCCAGCGGCTCCAGCTCCACGAGCAGCTCGACGGCGTCGTCGGGCGTGACATCTGCGTCCAGCTACGTCCCGTGGACTCTGGCCGACAACGCCACCAACCTCGCGATCCTGGAAGCGGAGTTGACTATGTGCACGTACTCGGGCGTGCAGGAGTGCATCCAGGACCCAGAATTGGTGTCGGCTCTGGGGTCGCTCGTGCGTGGCCCTGGCTACTGCATAGCCTTCGACTCGGCATACGTGAACGTCACGACCACGAGCGCCGCCATCCCCAACCGGTACTACCCCACCTCGGTGGAGGACGCCTACGACGCTGGCTTCTCCAACAAGTTCTCGGAGTGGTCGGACTCGAACCGCGAGCAGTTCGAAGTGGACTGCCCGCTCCTATACAACGAGACTATCGCACTGGGCGACGACATGCTCTGCTGTACCGAGTCGCAGTACACGGGTCTGTCCACGCAGGTGCGCATGATCCCTGGGCTGTGCTCGGCCTGTAAGGAGAACCTGCGCAACATCTTCTGTCAGTTCACGTGCAGCCCCAACAACAGCATGTTCCTGGACATCGACGAGGTGCGCATCATGACGGGCGACGACGAGCACGAGGGCGAAGTTTTCCCCGCTGTGGAAGTGGCCACGTACTACGTGGGCACGGACTGGATCCGCGACATCTACGACTTCTGCGAGGACGACAGCTCCTTCTCGCTGCTGTGTAACCCCAATCAGGACTGCACTGACGGCTTCGGCCTCATGGAGTTCATGGGCGAGTACGCGTACAACAGCATCGGCTCTCCCGAGCAGATCAACTTCACTACCATGGAGAAGCAGACGGAAGAGATCCAAGTGACGGAGTTCTGCCATTGCGACAACGCCAACCAGACCAACTGCATCGCGCCCATGAACAACCGACTGACGTCGTGTGTCGGTGTTTGCGGCTCGCTCTGCGCCGTGAGTTCCTCCGACACACGCACGTACACGGACGCGTGCTACGGCGCCGAGACCTCCTCGTCGGCCAGCGGAAGCGTCATCGACAACGACGTCGACTCGACATGGGCCGAACTGAACGAAGTTCTGGCCGCCAACCTCACGAACACGGACTTCACGGCGCTCAACTATTTCCTGGTGATGTTCGGCGGTGTGGTAGGCGTGCTGCTAATCTTGGGCTTCATCTACGCCATGTGCCGCGAGAAGAAGTACGGCTCGGTGAACCAGCAATCGGCTGCGGAGCACACGGGACCGTACACGCCTGGGTCGACCGGTGGTGCTGCGGGAGCAGCCAGTTCTGCGCGCTTGAGCTACCTGGACGAGTTGATGACGACGAATCTGAAGCGTTGGGGACTGTTCATCTCGAAGGGCAACCGCCCGAAGAAGGTCATCCCGATGGTGCTGGTGGTGGTGGTGATCTGCGTCGTGGGCCTGTACAATATTGACATCGAGACGGACCCCATCAAGCTGTGGGTGTCCACGTCCAGCACGTCGTACCAGCAGCGTCAGCACTATGGCGACATCTTCAACCCCTTCTACCGCGCGGAGCAGGTGATCATGGTGCCCAAGGATGCCGGATCCATCTACCGGTCCGACGTCCTGAAGGAGGCCATTCGCGTGCAGAATGTGGCGGCCAACGTGACATACACGTCCGACGACGGTGAGACAACGATCGAGCTGGACGACATCTGCTGGAAGGCCACGGGCACTGGCTGCACGGTCAACTCCATCACGCAGTACTTCCAGAACAACATGGAGCACTTCGAGTTCTACGCGAAGTACGGCCTCGAGTTGGACCACTTCAGCAACTGCCTCTACTCGCCCACGACGTCGGACGTGACGATCTGCACTCAGTTGAGTACTGCGCTGGCGGATGGCGACTCGATCCCGTCCAGCATGAGCGACTGTCCTTGTCTGTCGGCGTTTGGGTCCCCCATGAACTTGTACAACACGTACCTGGGCGGCTTCCCGGACGGCGCAGAGACCAACTACACGCTGTACCTTGAGTCGGGCGCGTTTGTGGCGTCGTACTTGAACTACAACTACGCCGACGACGACGAGAACGAGCCGGCAATCGAGTGGGAGCGGGTATACATCGACACGATGAAGGCGGAGGCCGCGTCGAACACGATGTTTGACATTTACTTCTACGCCGAAACGTCGGTCCAGGACGAAGTGGACGCCGAATCGAGCAACGGCATGGGCCCCGTGGTGCTGAGCTACTGCCTGATGATCATCTACATTTCGCTGGGTATCAACCGCATCAAGTTCAGCAAGGAGTTCTTCATCTCGTCTAAGATTCTGGTGGGCTTCTGTGGTGTCATGAGCATCGTGTGTGGCGTGGCGTCGACAATCGGCATCTACATGTGGGCCGGCGTGAAGCTACAGCTTATTATCATGGAGGTGGTGCCGTTCCTGTCGCTGGCTATTGGTGTGGACAACATTTTCTTGCTTGTCCACGCGATCACGGAGAAGGAGGAGCAGCTGCGGAGAGATCAGCCGAGTCTCTTCATCGGCCTGGAGCACAACCCCAAGGCCATCGAGGAGATCACCAGCACGCTGGTATCGGAAGGACTGGCGTACATCGGGCCCAGTATCTTCATGGCGTCTGCGGCTGAGTCCATCGCGTTTGCGTTCGGCTCCATCTCGCCGATGCCGGTCGTGCTGTGGTTTGCTGCGATGGCGTGTTGCTCCGTGGCGCTGAACTTCGTGTTCCAAATGACGCTCTTCCTCTCTGTGCTCACGCTAGACAAGCGTCGCGAACTGAGCGGCCGCTACGACATCATCTTCAAGCTCGCCTCCTCCGTGAAGTCGCAGATGCCCCCCGCCGGTCCTGAGACGGATCGTGCTCAGCAGTCGTCGCAGCCGCTCGTGTCGCTGCAGCCCAAGACGCCTGAAGGCGATGACGCTGCTCAGGCCCCTGCGACCAGCATCACCCCACCCTTGACCCAGCTGCTGGATCACTGCGTGGACGTCTACGCCTGGATCTTGAGCTTGAAGATCGTGAAGCTGATTGTGCTGCTGCTGTTCCTCGCGTGGACGCTGGTGTCGATTTACTCGATTGAAAGTTTGGACCACGGACTCCCGCAGTCCGAGGCCATGCCGTCCGAGTCGTACATGATCGAGTACTTCAATGCTCTGGACGTGTACCTAGCCACGGGCTCTCCCGTGTACTTTGTGGTTGAGACTGGCTACGAACGCAACCCGGACTCGTGGGGATTGAACGACGAAAGCGTGGAGACGATCTTCTGCAAGTCGAAGGACATCTGCGGCACCTATTCGATCCCCAACATCATGAACGCACTGGCAAACGACGGCGACAAGACGATCACTCACATCAGCCCCGGCACGACGTATTCGTGGATGGACGACTTCTGGGGGTTCGTGAACCCAGACAGTGAGTGCTGCCGCGTGGATTCCGAGGGCGCCTATGTGTCGATCGAGACGGGCAACGACACGTACACAACTCTGCGGTCAGCAGACGACACGTGTCTGTCGACGTCCGTGTCTGTCCCGCCGGTGCCGGAATCCGAGTACATGTCGCTCTTCAGCATGTTCGTCACGGCGAGCGCCGGCACCTCGTGCTCGTACGGTGGTGGCTCCATCTACCGTGGCCAGTTCAGCATTGACACGGATCCCGTCCCGGTTGTCACCTCCTCGACGCCTGCGGTCGTGCTCAACAGCAGTGGCTACGGTGACGAGATCACGGCGTGGTCGTACATGGTGACGGCGACGGCGAACCCGAACCAGCAGTCGTACATCGACGCCTACAAGCAGAACCTGGCCGCGGCGGAGTGGATCAGCGACAAGACGGGCGTGGACATCTGGGTCTACTCGCTTACGTACGTGTACTTCGAGCAGTACCTGACGGTGGTGGACGACACGTACAAGCTCGTGGGGCTGGCGCTAGCGGCCATCTTCGTGGTCACGACGCTGTACCTGGGCAACCCGTTCTACTCGCTCGTGATTGCTCTCACGGCAGCGAACATTGTGGTGCTGGTGCTGGGGCTGATGCAGCCTCTGAGCATCATGCTCAACGGTTTGTCCATGGTGAACCTGATTATTGCGGCCGGCATCTCGGTGGAATTCTGCGGCCACTACGTGCGACTGTTTGCCAAGGCGCGTGGCACGGGCGACGAGCGAGCGAGGGACGCGCTTCGCCAGGTGTTGGTGTCAGTGCTGTTCGGCATCACCATCACCAAGGTCATCGGTCTCAGCGTGCTGACGCTGGCGGACTCGCGCGTGTTTAAGAAGTACTACTTCCGCATGTACATGATGGTGGTGGTGTGCGGTGTGCTCAATGGCATGCTGCTGCTGCCCGTGCTGCTCAGTACCATCATGGACGTCAAGAACTTCTTCCTGCGCAAGCGCTCGGAGAAGAACGACCTCCCGTCGGCGCCGATTACGCGCGTCGACTAAGGCAGCTACCCCTCGCCATTCGACATCCCCGGAGCGTCCAACTGCCTGCATATCGTGCCGTCCTGTCCCCATTCGAGCTGTGCATTTGTGCAAACCCAATGACCGTGGCCGCCGCCGCAACGGCCCCAAACCAAGCCAAGCAACGCGACTGTCGTGCGACTGGAGTGCGAAGGGAAGCAAGAGAGAGAGAGAGAGAGAGCACGACTACTTTGTAGTACCCAATCGTTAACGTAAGAAAATAGGGAAGTGACCTATCACCCCATTCCAGCGCAATCTGCTTGCGTACGTATCACAGGCGGTGCCGCATGGAGAGGAAGGGACCCTTTGCTGCTGCAAACAGGCAGACTTTGTATATTTCGCATTCTAAGTTGTTGGCTGCCTCCTCTATCTATCGACGTCTTCAATCCAGCCAGCTCTTTGGCTTGCGGCTACTTGTCGCTGCCGACGGGGAGAACTTCCGGGAACTCAGCGACACGCGCGTCGAAGCTATCGGTCAGGAAGGCAGCCGAGAGTTGCCCGATGGCGCGCAGCGCGTACAAGTGGTCGATCTGGCCAGCAGACTTCATGAGGCGGTTGAGCGTGGGCGAGAACACGGGCATGTCCGAGAAGTTGTTGTGCCGGGCGCCGCGCAGCCACGTGAGTC
>MBAC02011142.1:0-13807 GCA_001712635.2 Nothophytophthora sp. Chile5
AGATCCGCACGTCCAGCAAAGGCCGCGTGGTGGTGGCGCGACTTACGGGCGCGGGCGCCCCGGAGGTGAACGACACCGTGACGCCAGGCGACGTCTTCGTGCGTGTGGCGGGCGTGGACGTGGACTCACTGGGCATCGCGGGCGCCTTCGAGCTGCTCAAAACTGTGCAGAAGCCGGTGGTGCTCGTCTTCCAGCGCCGCAGCCATCGCACTCACAGTCGCGGCAGCCGCCCACGGTCGCGCTCGCGCAGCCGACGACACGGCCTCCCGTCGCCGGGACCATCGCCAGCGCCATTGCCGTCGTCGGGAGTGCCGTCCTTTCGGCAGTTGCGCGAAGACGAAGCGGCCGCTGCGGCTGCTGCTGTGGTGGCGAACGGAGGGCAAGTGGGTCGTCCGCCCATGGCGCGCGCCTACAGTGGCAGCTACAGTCCGTCTCCGTCGCAACGCAAGGACCGCGGAGGCTCCTTTCAGCATGGGAAGGCAGGCTACGCTTCGCCCAATGGAGGAGGCTATGGACTTGAACCCTACGCAGCCTCGGACGACGGGGCCAGTCAACGCAGCTACGACTACTCCGGCGGCTCTCCGCGCTCAAGTGTGTCGCAGCAACAGCAGTATGCTCGTCAACAGCGTGATGATGACGACGCTGCCAGCGACAACGGCGTACCTGACTACCCGACGTCTCTGCCGCCACCTCCACCGTTCCCGAGCGGAGAAGCTCCTGCTGCGAGAGCAGGCGACGACGAGGACTATCCGGAGGAAGATAGTTTCCTCCCGCAGGAGGTTGAGTCGGGCGACGAAAGCCCCACACTGACGGGACTGCCGCCGCCGCCGTCTTACTTGGACATCTTCACGGCCTCGGGACGCGCTAAAGACACTGTAGTGCTGCCACCACGGTCGACGCACAGCTCCAATCTGCAAAGCATCAACGACAATGAGCCGTCTGCCCCAACGCATCCGGTGCAGGAATTCGACGGAGACTATTATGCGGAGAAACCACTGCCGCCTCCGGCCTTCCCCGGCAACGACGATGCGCCCATGCCGCCTCCACCCACGTATCCGACGGCTTCATTGCCGCCCACGGCCCCGACTCCGGCCTCGGGGAACCCAGCGAGCCGCTTGCAGGAGCTGCGGCGTCAATATATTGAGTCGGAGCGGCAGCGGAACGTGGTCAACAACGAAAATGGCACCGTCGTGAGCTCGTACTCCGACATCGACGATTCCGGACTCGTCGTGCGCCACCACCGCGGCTCGCCGTCGTTCGCTGGGGCGCCACTACCCGAGGACGCGCCAGCGCCGTCTCCATCCCCATCGCCGCCACAACTGCCACTGCCGGAGCTGTGGGTGCGCTGGAGTGACGGCCCGCTGGGTATCACCTTCAAGCGCAAACACGGGCAGATCGTGGTGTCGCGGCTCACTGGCTCGGGCTACTCGCCGGGGCTCACGCAACTCCGCGCGGGCGACTGGCTTGTGGCCTTTAACAACCAGTCCACACGCGACCTGCGGCTCGGAGAGACGATGGAGCTGCTCAAGCGCAGCCCGAAGCCCGTGGACATGTGCTTTGTCGTGCAATAGGAAGAGAACAGGTGAGGTCCCCAGTCTCCAGGGGAGATATGTGCATCAATGAGTCAGTCCCCACCCCACCACTTGGTAACAAGCCCAGCGTAAATAGTGAATAGCAATAGCAATCCAGGCAACCCGAGCGAGCAGCAGCAGCAACCGACCCGAGCAGGAGGGACGACGGATAGCGACGGCGAACAGCCGGCCTGATACCAGAGAGAGCGATAATGGCTATGGGCTTCGAGAGCTCCAAACATACCTGCTTGTTGGGTGTCCTCGCTCTTCTCTCGGTGCGGCGTCACTTCCTATCTATCAAAAAAGAGAAGCTAACGCGATTCCAATTTGGTGGGTTCTGTTCTTCGTTTCCCCACTTGACGCCTTCATCGGAAATGCCTGCAAAGCTCATCGTCAGAGCGCTACCAGCCGATTCCATCAGCTCCGAGCACAGCAACGCAGCGTTCCTACCTTCTTCGTCGACAGAGACACAGGCTACGCGGACTTTGCCGCGTCGGTTTTGTTGCTCTCTTGTGAGGCGGGGGCCACGAGCGAGACAGCGAAGTCAACAACACCCGTGCTGTCATTTGACTGCTCGCACTTCCGCGATCGAATGGCAGCCATCAAATCCATGGGCTTGGCAACTGATGGTGTTGGAAGTGCGGGTGCTGGGGTTTTCTCGTTCGTCGCACCGTTGGAGGCTTTCCCACTCTGGCGCCTGTCATTTTGCTTCCGCCGAGCTTTGATGGCGTCAAATAGCAGCGCACTGGTCGGAAGCACGGCTGGTGGACGCCGCGATGACCTGTCAGACGCTGGAGACTCTTCGGAGGAGTTGGTGCTGCTGGCAACACTCGTTTGTTCATCATCCGCTGAGTGGAGGGCGTCGCGGATTGGTCGCTCTGCCCAAGACACTCGCTTGGTAGCCTTCCCTGCGTCTGCAAGTGCCAGGGTCGACTCACTCTCTAGTGCCTGCTCATTCTTTCGATGCACATCAAGCAGCAGCTCCTCCACGTGCTTGAGGGCCCCCAACGACACAGCGGACTTCTTCTCTCGAAGTACGCTCGCTTCCTCAAAGAGCAGAGCGTGGATATCAGCCAGCATGTGCAGCAAGAAATCCACAGCACGCACCGCCTCACGGACTTCCATTGGCGAGCGCGTGTCCTCCTCGTCGTTGACCATGCCGCGTTTGCCTGAGAGGCAAATTCCCACACGCTTTGCGAGTAGGAGTGCCAGTTCCCGCGCGTTGGAGAGCAGCGAATTGCACTGCGCCAGCTGCTCGCATTCGTGAGATTCCCCGGCGTCATCTCCTTGCGCAACAGCCGGTGAATAAGGGAAGACCTCGTCCAGCATTCGCACTCGCTCCAGAAGAACATCCATCTCTTCCAACGCAACCAGCGCTTGTGCCACGCCGCGCATGTTCATCTTGTAGTGCACCTTCAGGTCTCGTTGTCTCTGATTCGCGACCATCTCTCGCGCATGGGCCTGCGCTTCCAGCAGCGCCTTTTCACCTGCACCCTCCGGATCGCTTTTCAGGATTTCCTCCTTGAAGTACTCGGCGTCCGGTGAGAACCCCAGTCCAGAGTAAAGTTTGCGGACCTTTCCCTCGGAGCGCACAGGACACGAGAGACCCAGAAGCTCGCAGGTGTGCAGCTGCGTCGAGGGATCCTCGCCATCCTCACTCTCTGTCGTATCGACAGACCCTGTGCTGAGCTCGCAGTGCTTCTCGAAGTTCGCCACGGCAGCCACCAGAGCGTCCTTGAGCTTACTGTACCATACGTATTTCTTCTGGGCCATCTCTTCTTTCTGCTGCTTCTTCCACTCCTGGAACGGCTCCTGCATCACGTGGTGGAGCGCACGACGCTCCAATAGCGTGAGGCCTGTGGTGCGATAGCCTTCGATGACGCTCGGGTGCATCTTGACGATGGTCTTCGGGTTCACGCGCAGCAGCTGCAGCACATTGGTGCGCTTCAGTCTCCGCGCTAACTCCGCGGGGAACACCGCGCCGGTCGGCGTTTCTAGCCGTGTGAGATCCTTTTCCGATAGCCACGAGATGTCCACGGGTATCGCTGATCGCAGCAAGCGAGCGGCGTCGATATTGGCCACTCTGTTGGCTTGTTCCCACTCAAACTCCTGCCGCCTTTGTTCTTCAATGTACTCGTCAGTCATGACCAGCGCCGTGTGGTACTTCTCCATCTCCTGCTCGAGCACGTAGTACTCCTTCCGGGCAGCGGCCTGAGCTTGCTTGTTCTCCAGCACGACTTCAGAAGAGCCAATCTCCTGCAGTCTTTTGGAAATCTCCGCCACTTTCTGCTTCGCCACCGCGTATGGAATGACCTCGGCGACAGAGATCCCTGCGTGCTGCAACTGTCGCTCCAGGATCTTGAGTTTCTTCTTGAGCGCTGCGCTCTCGTCGTCTGCATTGGTGTATAGCTCCGTCTGCCTCAGCTTACTGAGACAAATCGAGTCACGATTGTGGGCAGCTTGTTTGGCATTGAGTTCCTGCATCCGGAGCTTTTCCTGGAGTAGCTTGATGGTGGCTCGAGCATCTTGAAGCTTGCCTTGTTGCTCGGTGGAGAGGAGGTCTTGTTGACTTTCCTGGTCAGCGATTTGCTTCTCCAATGCCTGGATTCGATGCTGGCTCGCCTCGACTTCTTTCTCCAGTTGCTTCGCTTTGAGAGCCGCCTCGAGCTCGTCTTCAATGTTACGGGAAGCCGAAAAACTGTTGGAGAGCAATGCCGACATTTCGCAGGGCGTATCGCTGCAGAACGAGAAGTCGGACATGGAGTTCATCGTGTTTCGTGACGAAGAGCGGTCGGACGTGGTGTCGGACGGCGATAGTGATAGTGAGGCTTGGAACAGCGACGTTGGCGCAGGGAGCGGCGGCGTTGATGGAGAAGGAGAAGCGGACGACGAACCCCCGCTACTAGCCGCCGAGGCGTCAACCGATTCCGCAGGATTCATGTTGCAGGAGTTATCGCTGGCATCGGCTTCTTCATCTTGCTCTTGCTGCTCGGCGTCGTCCATCTTCTTTCGATAAGCCACGAAGCAGCAGGAACAAATCCGGAACTTGTTCTCCAGTACTGGCAGATCCACCTCGCGGAACATGGAGCAGCGACTGCAGATCACTTCGCCACACATTCGACACGAGTGTCGCTTGCGAAGCACACGGAACTCGCGCATGCAAACGTAGCACGCCTTGCGAGCGCTGCGCAATAGTCACAGCAATAATAAGAAAATAAAGATACACAGATATGGTGAGCTAGTGTAGGAGGGCAACGTGGTGAATTAGGGACTGCGTACCTGCGCGGAACCCATTGATCCCTTGTGACGAAACAGCGGTGGTCCAGTAATAGCCGCGACGCGGTCGTTGACTTGATGGTGTAGTCGGTCGAAGACGCGGTGACGTACGAGCTTGCAACTTGCTGTCCCTCGTCACTGTCGGACGTATTACTCATGCTATCGACCGTCATCGCGGACGAGGCCAAGTTGTTGCTGCGACTGCTCTCGATAAGGCTGAAATCGTTCAAGCCGGTGGTCGGGCGGCCGAACTCGTACTGCTCCTCGATACTTCGAATGCGCATCAGCGTCTCGCGTTCCCGTTCAGCAGCGTGCGCAAGCTCTCGCTGACTGAGATCGTCCTCGCTGTTGTTGGTGCTGCCGTTATTTTTCTTCTTGCCTCTGGTCCTGGGCTTCCTGGATTTCTTCTTGACAAAGTCCGTCGAGTACGATGCGAGTGACGTGTATGCTGAAAGTGAACTCAACGGTGTGGACGACGCCGAAACGCGTTCGTCAACGTCTTTCTGTTGCTGTTGCGGCGCTGTGGGTCTCGTACTAGTAGTTGCATTCATACGGTCCAGCATGCCTGCATCGAGCAGCACAATCGGTGCAGGCCTGTTTTTCTTCGTCGCCGGAGTAGAAGTACTACGAACAATAGCAGCTTTCTTATTGCGGTCGTCGATGATGGCGTTCTTGATCTCCTTCTTCGTGCTGGCGGTAGCAGCGACGGCGGTGGCGCTGCTGGATGGCGAAAGCAACACGGTCGTGGCTCGAGTCAGTGGCGTTCTCTTCGCTTTGCTCGGCTCTTTGCTAGCGACCGGCAGCGTTGGTGGATTCTTCGTGCCACCGAGCGTAGTTTCCTCCGAGTATAACCGAATATTCTTCCGTGCTGGTCGACCAAGTACCGCCTCAGTCACCATTTTCCCTCTTATCGTGGACGTGCTGTCCTTGGTGCCATCATGACGGGGGTTCATCGGTTTCCTGTCGTTCAGGTTCTTCATTGGGATGCTCATAGAACCAGAGGTAGCGGATGAGAGCGTGATGGAGGCGAGCAGCTCGCTGTCCAGTCCGCCAAACAACGATGGATCGGAGCTCACAAGCCGCACCAGCACCTCCTGCTTCGCCGCGGAGCTCAGCACGCGGTCCATGGCTCCGCGTTGCCCGCGTCCGCGCTCTGCTTAAACGGTTTCTTTGATGACGGCGTCCTTTGCGAGTTACGTGAGAAGTAACGAACTGCTCCAGGCTGCAGACAGAGCCGGCAAGCAAAGAAACGAGCCGCGCGTCCGTGCTCGCAGCTAAAAGCGGGACTGGCTTGGTCCCGTTCGATTCGGTTTCTGAGCATCTGAACGTCGACCGCTCCGACTCGCCGCGGTTGGTGGCTCTTTCCTCTGCCTCCCTCACTTGCAGGTCGCTACTGCTTTTCAACCAAAACCCATGCGCTCGTGCGGTACACTTCCGCCTCCACAGACTCGGGGCCTTCTCCTTCCCACGGGCTCCATTATTGACGCACCGCACCGGCAGCCACATAGCGCGGAGACTCACCGTCCGACTTTCTCCGCAGTTCGCTGAATCACGCGCGTTCGGTGAACCTTCCGCGCGCATTTTTCCATGGAAACCCCCGCGCGGATGCACTGAAAGGGCAGAGCAACCACAGGGAAACCGACTGTCCGCGCGACAAGTGCCCTATTTGTAAGCGCTGTTGGGCGTGGAAAGCCCAACATGTGCGGCAGCAACTTCAACTTGCTGCGACAAGATGGACACTTGCTTTGGACCAGTGTTGTGTGTGGTCCACACCGCGACGAATCTGCCGCGATTGTTGAAGCGCAATATGACGCGCCTCGCGTCGACAGTGATGATGCGCCGTCGCTGGCTCTTTATGAGCACACGCTCTTTCTCTGGAAGGGCGAGAAAAAAAGAATCCGTGGAAACAAAACACCCAGCGGATCCAATCCACCACCAGCTCGGCTTCGTTCGCATTCCCAGCGGAATGGAGCGACGTCACGGCAGGCCATTGGGCCAATGGCGACCCCACTCTGAAGCAGGTGCACCTGCACGTTGTTTGCACAAACGCGAGCTCGACATGGTGCCGGACGGACACCAGGCGTGTGATCACCACAGTGGCGATCCCAGTGGGAGGGACGGACAAGGCAAGAGGAGGTGCCCCCTCATCCTCACTGTCGACCTGAGTGCAGTGCTGGTCTGGTAAGGTTACAGCGGGTGTCCGCGTTGCCGTACTGCAATGAGGGCGGGCAGCCATCTTTGGATGTGGTGGTTTGGAAGTCGAAGTGTACCTCAGCGACTACGACAACAGCGCGGTAGATGGAAAAGATCGGGCAGCGAGCAGAGAGTATGGCGGCACTACATGTATTTGATGCATCAATATGAGCGGAGTGCTTCACCTCGCTCCGCGTCAACCCTCTCCAGTGTTGGCGATACCTTCCCCAACTCTGCCAATCACCGGTCGTCATCGCGACTCGCGCTTGCTCACTCGCCAAGTTGGTGCACAGCAGAGTCACTTTTCGCCAGCCAGCTTACGTCAACCATTACACAGTGAACTTGAGTCGGTAGGACACCATCGGGTGCGAGCTGCATCCATCACGGCATCGCCACGAGTGCAGCAAAGCCTATGGTACCCGACGGTACGCCTGCTATTGCTATCTCTCTCGCATCTCCAGCTCGATGCACACACACCACCGCGGCGAAAAGATTGGCCTCCGCTGCGCAAGAGGAAACTCTCAGCGCCACACTGACCTGCTATAGTAAATACCCTGCGACATGCGATACCGTGTTTATCTTTGCATTTCGCTGGGTCCAGCTCTGGGTTACCGATCGTAACCCGCCCGGGTTAGCATTCGAGCGCTTGTCTTCTTCCACTTCCGTACAGTATGCTGCGTTTCGTCCATCAAAGTGGGTCTGCGGGTCAGCGGGTCATGACCGACATTGGGTTACACGGTCGATCGTTCCCTGCCCGTCCCCCTCGCTGCCCATCCCATTCGCTTTCGGCCAGAAAAAGCGCCAGCAGCTCAGCTCGATTCGGGTCAAGTCTCGATTGGCGAGTGGCTCACAATTCGCCTTGAGAGCATGCTCACGGGCCTCTCTCCCCTTCTCCAAGCAGCGCAGCGGGTTATCAGACGAGCTTAACAGCAGGACGGGCGATGGCGAGCGCGACGGACCGGCGGCGGCTCGACCAGCAAGCGGAAGGCGATTCGCAGGAGACAACGGCGGAACAGGATTCGCTGAAGAAGCAACAGCAGCAACGGGATCTAGCGCCTCCTACGGAGCAGAGGCAGAGGCTACAGGAACAGAGAGACGGAGAGCAGGAGGACGAGCGGAAGGTGCACGAGATCACAGAGAGCTCGTCGGATGAGAGTGCCGATGAGACGTCGTCAGAGTCGGAGAAGCGCGGGAAGGCGATGACGGCGGGAGGGAAGACACGCGGAGGCGCGGACGCTGCTGCAGCGACGACTTCGACGGCTCAGATTCACGACGAGACGACGCCGGAGACGCCGGGGGAGGAGGCGATGGCGCAGATCCGCGCTGGAGCGTTTGTACCAGATCCCGAGGAGTTCTACACGAGTCGCAATGTGGCTGATATGCACTATCTGTTCACGAACGATAAGCTGAAGGAGCAGCCGGCGACCTTAGTGCTGCGCTCAGACCCGTTCTGCATCCCGCGCGTGACCGACAACGTGGCGAACTATCGCCCGATGCTCAATCCCCTGAGTATCTTCATGGGGGAAGAGAAGCTACTGCCTGGGTACTTCCGCTTGGATCCGTCCGAGAGGCCTCCGAAAACCGGCGGCAAGCGCGACGCCGCCTCGTCACGGCAAGAGATGAGCGGCGGATCTCACCGCCGGCCACTGCCGTTGCTGCCTGGCGCCTCGGCGTCAACCTCGGGATCGTCAAGTGCAGGCACGTTACGAGGCAAGACAAGTGCTTTCATGGGCACGATGCCGCGTCAAGCCGAGTTCGCAGAAATTCCTGTCTCGGAGAAGCTCTTCCAATACCATGAGGTGTTCCGTCCGCCGCCGCCGCCAGCACCGGCAGCACCTGCATCTCCTGTAGCTGATAGAGATTGCCCCGTGCCTGCTTCCTTCAGCAGTAAGATGAACCGCCACATGCCGTCGACTACACCGTTTCCATCGAACTTTGGCACTTCAGAAGATACCGACCAGGCCCCGACGATGACAGCTGGAACGGAGTATGGCGCTGCCAATACATCCGTGTCCTTCTCCGACGCAATGCTGCTGTCGTCCATCCAGCACGCGCTGGAACCTATTGCCGCCGCTGCAGCAGAAGACAACGTATTATCTCTGGATTGCGCGGCCGACTACACTTCAGCCATGTCGGGAGGCGCCTCGTTGACTTTAGGCGATCAACTCCAGCCGCTCCAGCCTTTGGACTCCGCCGCAGATACGCTCACGAACTACCTGCCGACACGCAGTCCGTCCACCACAGACGACCAGCGACTCATGGGCGAGCATTACTTCGACGCGCCCTCTGTGTACAACCACGCCAACGTCAGCAGCGGCTTAAGCATGAGCATGAGTATGAGCCCGAGTCGTGGGAACCCCGGCAGCAGCACCTTCAGTGCTCTGTTGTCGCCGCCTGGAGGCCAAGCCGACAGTGTCAGGCACCCGTACGCCGATCTCTTCGAAGACGACGACGAGTCGCAGCATCCTGGCCGAGGCGCGCTGACCTTCACCTCGTCGCTCGCCTCCACCTCCATGATCACCCCCAGTAGCTTCGACAGTACCCCCGCTGCAGTCATCATTACCCCGCAGGGCGGTGGTACTGAAACGAGCGCTGATGCGGGAGCGCAGCCCCCTCCGGGTGCGAAGAAACCTCGCGCGAAAAACGTATTTCGGCCGTGCACCGCGCCAGGATGCACCAAGGGAGCGCGAGGCAAGTCCGGATTGTGCCAGAAGCATGGCGGTGGCAAGCGATGCGCCGCGCCGAATTGCGCCAAGGGAGCACAGGGCAGTAGCACCATGTGTCTCTTCCATGGCGGCGGCTATCGCTGTACGGTGGGCGGATGCTCCACGGGAGCCCGTGGTACCTCGGGCCTTTGTGCCAAACACGGCGGCTACAAGAGGAGCAAGTCTGCCTCGGAGTCGAACGACGCGTCAGCGAGGCAGAAGCGCGCCAAGCAAACTCAACCGCCGGTTGTGGACGCCATGGCCGCATCTGGAAGTGAAGCTGCTGTGCTCGGGAGCTAACGAGCGGCCCCGACAGAGCGAGAAAGCTGGATTGCCGCAAATTATAACTACATGTAGCGACGCGCCGTATTTAACGCTGGGTAGCACGTGCTGCACCAACACTAACGAGGAATAGCGCACTCTTATTTGTCTTGTCTCTCTCATCTGGACGGTCCTTGACCCTCTTTCCTGGAAGAGTCCTTGCGCAAGCAACAGCGAGTTGAGCCGGCTACAGTGCTTTGAACCGGTTGGTCGCATCCACAAGCTCTTGCACGGTCGCAGGCTCCATCCCTGAGTGGCCTGCAGTCTGCACAACCCGGAAATCTGCTTCGGGCAGGGCCTTGTGCAGTTCCCACGCCGTGTCCATGGGGCACACCACATCATACCTAGTGAGAAAGCGACCGCAGCACCAGCATCAACGGTTAGATGGTGGCATTCTGCTATCAGAAGTCGACTGAGAGGAAGCCCCCTGCTGGATATCGCGACGAACTCACCTTCCTTGCACGATGACGGTGGGGATATGACGGATTTTGAGCACATTGGCCAGTAGGAAGTCGTCGGATGGGAGGAAGCCTTTGTTGAGGAGGTAGTGGTTCTCAATCCGCGCAAACGCCTCCGTGCTCTTCGTGTCGGTCGCGACCTTTTCCGCCGCATCAGACTGCAGATACGCCACGTCAGCCATACTATGGATCATACAAGGAGCAGGCTACTAAACCGCTTACCGGCGGGAGGAGGTTGCTAATGGTGCGTTCCCATGTCGCCCAGGCAATCGCAGCAGACACACGGACGGCTGGGTCCTCACTGGTCAGACGCTTGTGGTACGCAGCCACGAAGTCGTGGCGCTCGTCCTCTGGGATCGCATCACGGAACGATTCCCATCGGTCTGGATACAGGAAATTCGTTCCATGCTGGAAATGCAGCATGCAATCGTCGTCAGTTGCGCTGAATGAGCAGCCCAGAGCTTCCGCGACGGTGTCTCTCTCACCTGATACGTGAAGTCGATCTCTTGCTTGCGCAGCAGGAAAATGCCGCGCACAATCAGCTCCAGCACGCGCGTCGGGTGCGTGATCGCGTACGCAATGCCCTGCACGACAGTCACACACCACTTTAGTAGGATGCTTGCTGCTGACTGCTCAGCTCAGCGGGATGCTGCTTGGAGCATCCGGCTGACTGGCTTCAAGTCCAGAATGTTTCTTGCCAACGTGCTTCCCCAGGAGCCGCCGAAGACCTGCCAGCGGTCGATCTGCAGATGGCACCGCAGCTTCTCCATGTCCTCAATCAGGCGCCACGTACTGCCAGAGCAAGCAGCAGATACGAGCCAATCAGTGTCAACGTCATCTCCACTACCAACGCAACTACTGCAGGAGAGACGCACGTGTTGTCTTCCAGCGACGCATGCGGGATACTGCGTCCCGCCCCGCGTTGGTCCAGCAGAACGATCCGATAGACTCGAGGGTCGTGATAGCGCCGCATTCCTTCCGAGCAGCCGCTGCCTGGCCCGCCATGCACGATAACCACAGGCTACAGACCGCATTTCAGCAGGTCGTTCCCCAAAGACAGCGCAAGAGCCCGCAGCAGCGCAACGCACCTTGCCCTTGGGGTCCCCGCACTCCTCGAAGTAAAGCGTGTGCACGGGCGACACCTCCAGCATCCCCGTGCGGAAGGGCTCGATTGCCGGGTATAAGGACGCGCTGGCCGTCGGCACGGTTGCTTGCATGGACGCCATCTCTGCTGCTGCTGGGGGAACCGCGATTGCCGCCTGATCAGTGATCGCTCATCCAACATGCACTTGGTATCTGATTACACTCATCAACCGGTTCAACTTTAGGATACGGCAGCACATCTGTATTTACCAATACCACAGATAAGAAGTAGCTATTCATGGGACCCACTCCCGACTCATCCCATATGTTTAGGACACATGGCAGAAAAAGGAGGCATTCGCGGACATGCACTGGTGGCCTGCAAGCTGTGCCGGTGACGCGTATTGCACCGGAAGGAACGGAGCTAAAGGCCCTTGAAGCGGTTGGTGGCGTCCACCAGCCCCTTGGCGATTCCTGGCTCCATAGCCGAGTGGCCCGCCGTCTGCACAACACGGAAGTCCGCCTCGGGGAACGCCTTGTGGAAGTCCCACGCCGTCTTCATCGGGCACACGACGTCGTACCTGTCCGAAATGCATGCGGGTAACACAGTCAGCTCCCAGTCTAGGGCAGCGCGAGCATACATGAATGTGCCAGGCTTTGCTTACCTTCCCTGCACGATCACAGTGGGGATGTGACGGATCTTGTACGCGTTCTCGTTGAGGAATTCGTTGCTGGGGAAGAAGCCCTTGTTGACGAAGTAGTGATTCTCGATGCGCGCGAACGCCTCCGCGAACTTGGTCTCGTCCATCGACTTGCCTTCGGCGTCGGCCTAACAGCAACCCAGCAGTGTCAACCTCACTCCAATCTCCCTCTTCTGCGTGTTTGTCCAGCAGAATGCCACACGATTCGAAACGTACAGGAGGGATCAGGTTGCTCGTCGTGCGCTCCCATGTGGTCCAGGCGAGCGCGGCTGGGATGCGAACGTTGGGGTCGTCACTAGTAAGCCGTTTGTGGTAGGCTTTGACGAAGTCTCCGCGTTCATCCTCCGGGATCGCGTCGCGATAGGCCTCCCATCTGTCTGGGTAGAGGAAGTTCGAGCCGTGCTGGTAGTAGAAGTCGATCTCCTGCTTGCGAAGGTGGAAGATCCCGCGTAGGACCAGCTCCGTCACGCGCGTCGGGTGCGTGATGGCGTACGCAATCGACTGTAGCAGTTTATCGTCAGAGCGTTGCTTCACATCAGTCAAGCCTGCTACAATTCAGTGCATCTGGCAACCCGTACTTACCAGAGTACTGCCCCATGAGCCGCCGAAGACCTGCCATTGTTCAATGTCCAAATGGCGCCGCAACTTCTCAATGTCTTCAACCAAGTGCCACGTCCTACACAACCAACAGAGGGAGGCCATGCCGCCATCCACAGCAACATGAGACCTCCTTTCAGGCAAAAACAGCACACCTCAATGAAAGACAAAATCAATCAGCGAAAACACGCACGTATTGTCTTCCAGCGAGGCGTGCGGCTCGCTGCGTCCCGAGCCGCGCTGATCCAGGAGGATAATGCGATACACACGTGGGTCGTGGTAGCGCCGCATACCATCCGAGCATCCCGCGCCCGGCCCGCCGTGCACCATGATCACCGGCTTGCCATACGGGTTGCCGCATTCTTCGTAGTACAGCGAGTGCACGGCCGATACCTTGAGCCTCCCCGTGTTGAACGGTTGGATCGCCGGGTACAGGAACTCCTCGGGCGAAGAAAGATACCGTGGCGTGTCTGTCTTGTCGCCGCTCTTTGGGGCCGCCTCCGACGCTGCATTGGTCGAGTAGCCCATGGCCAGCGAGCCAAGCGCCACCATTGACAGCGCCAGAGCCGTGTGCGGCTTGCGCGGAGGCTCAGACTTCACGGGCACATTCACAGGGACCGAGCGCGCGTTCTTGCCGTTGGTGAGCGCCACCAGCTGCACCGTCTTGGCGCTAGCGCGGCGCACAGCGGAGGAAGCCGAGCGGATCTTCAGCATTTTCGTTTTCGTCTCGTGTCTTGCTTTGCGTGTCTAACTCGCTCTTCAGGTGTGAGACCAACGAAATGATGATGCCAATTAACACAGAAAGTGTACATGTAGTCGAGCAATCAATGGATGTCGGCGCAAAAAAACCCGTAGTTGGCTCCTCCGATCTGAAATGATTACGCCAATATATCTTTCATTCA